>JARQWZ010004232.1:0-50000 GCA_033150135.1 Gobio occitaniae
AACACTCACACTCACACACTCACACACACACACATATACACACACACACACACACACACACACACACACACACACACACTGCCCATACCCCTAAACCTACCCATCACACACACACACACACACACACACACACACACACACACACACAAACACACACACACACACTGCCCCTAAAACTACCCATCACAGGAGACTGTGCAGTTTACTTTCTGTGAAAAAACCTCATTCTGTGTGATTTATAAGCATTTTGAAAAGTGAGGACATGGGGAACGTCCTCATATTTCACCCTCTTTTTGTCATACCCATGTCATTATACACATTTGTGTCCTGATATTTCACAAAAACATGCCCACACACACATTTTAAAAATTTATGTAAGTCCACCTGAAAGAAATGATTTACAGGGACATAAACATTATAGGTGCAGTCAAATTACATGTACAAAATCATGGCCCAGTGGCACACACAGATCTTCACATCTCTCAGGGGTTATGGGTATAAGTAGCAGCGTCTCCTCCATATGTGGCGGCTGCCTATGATAGCAGACAGGGCACAGTACTTCGCCAGCCGTTTGGCCCTCTTGGTAACACTTTATTTTGATGGTCCCTTTTGAACATTATGTTGACTATAAGTAAATTTGCTACTACATGTCAACTAACTCTCATTAGATTATCAGTAGACTGTCTGCTTACTGTCTGCTAACTCTTTATTGTGATGGTCCTCCAACAGACATTCTACTGACTATAAATAACTTTGCAAGTACATGTCAACTTATTCTAACCCTAACCCTAGCAGTCTACTAATAATCTACTAACACTCTAATGAGAATTAGCAGACATGTAGGTGCAATGTTATTTATAGTCAACAGAATGTGTTAAAGGGACCATCAAAATAAAGTGAAACCGCCCTCTTTTTGGGCATCCCAAGTTGTTGAAGCCCTCTTACCACCAGCCTATGTGTGTGTCCTAAGCTGCCGAATATGAACATCAGTAGTCTGCCCCGATAACCGATCTCTGAGATTGAGTTTAAGAGCGGCTGGTATTTAATGACCTTGGTCATAAAGGCTTCCTCCATGCTAGAGTCAAAGGTCATGCCACCTCCAGAACGAACACCTCACTGAGCTCCTCATTCACCACAGGCACATCTGGTGTGTTAGCAGACAGATGTGAGAAAGCATCAAAGTTACCATTGCCATGCTGGAACATGGATGCTTTTACACTAGAGTGTTTATATGTGTTTACTGAAGGTGAGAGATGTGTTGATACGTCTCTGACTATAAGGTCCACTATTCTGTCGTGGCGTGCGATGTACATTCCCTTGTAAGCATGGCAGCCGTTCAGAATGTGTGGCAGTGTCTCAGTGATCTGTTCTGTGGTGTGATCTGTGTGTGTGTGTGTGTGGCAGTGTCTCAGTGATCTGTTCTGTGGTGTGTGTGTGTGTGTGTGTGTGTCTGTGGTGTGTGTGTGTGTGTGTGTGTGTGTGTGTCTGTGTGTGTGTGTGTGTGTGTGTGTGTGTGTGTGTGTGTGTGTGTGTGTGTGTGTGTGTGTGTGTGTGTGTGTGTGTGTGTGTGTGTGTGTGTGTGTGTGTGTGTGGCAGTGTCTCAGTGATCTGTTCTGTGGTGTGATGTAGGCAGTGAGGGACCTGGGTTGTAGGAAACCAGATGGAAAGGTTGAGTCTGTTAGGAAGAACTTGTAATCTTGCTTTTACTGTGAAGGTGACGATGTCCTCACTGAGTGCAGTGTTCTTCAGAAACGAGTGAGAGACAGAGTGATCAGCACAGGAGAGACAGGCCAGTTTCCCCTGAAGGCTCAGTCCAGTCCAGTGCTGTTTTTGGTGATGTTGGTGTAAGTCCAGGAGAGTTCGCCGGGCACCTGTAGATGTTAGCGGGTAGCTGTAGATGTTAGCGGGTAGCTGTAGATGTCAGCGGGCAGCTGTAGATGTTAGCGGGTAGCTGTAGATGTCAGCGGGTAGCTGTGGATGTCAGCGGGTAGCTGTAGATGTTAGCGGGTAGCTGTAGATGTTAGCGGGTAGCTGTGGATGTCAGCGGGTAGCTGTAGATGTCAGCGGGTAGCTGTAGATGTTAGCGGGTAGCTGTAGATGTTAGCGGGTAGCTGTAGATGTCAGCGGGTAGCTGTAGATGTTAGCGGGTAGCTGTAGATGTCAGCGGGTAGCTGTAGATGTTAGCGGGTAGCTGTAGATGTTAGCGGGTAGCTGTAGATGTCAGCGGGTAGCTGTAGATGTTAGCGGGTAGCTGTAGATGTTAGCGGGTAGCTGTAGATGTCAGCGGGTAGCTGTAGATGTTAGCGGGTAGCTGTGGATGTCAGCGGGTAGCTGTAGATGTCAGCGGGTAGCTGTAGATGTTAGCGGGTAGCTGTAGATGTCAGCGGGTAGCTGTAGATGTTAGCGGGTAGCTGTAGATGTTAGCGGGTAGCTGTAGATGTCAGCGGGTAGCTGTAGATGTTAGCGGGTAGCTGTAGATGTCAGCGGGTAGCTGTAGATGTTAGCGGGTAGCTGTAGATGTCAGCGGGTAGCTGTAGATGTCAGCGGGTAGCTGTAGATGTTAGCGGGTAGCTGTAGATGTCAGCGGGTAGCTGTAGATGTTAGCGGGTAGCTGTAGATGTCAGCGGGTAGCTGTAGATGTTAGCGGGTAGCTGTAGATGTTAGCGGGTAGCTGTAGATGTCAGCGGGTAGCTGTAGATGTTAGCGGGTAGCTGTAGATGTTAGCGGGTAGCTGTGGATGTCAGCGGGTAGCTGTAGATGTCAGCGGGTAGCTGTAGATGTTAGCGGGTAGCTGTAGATGTCAGCGGGTAGCTGTAGATGTTAGCGGGTAGCTGTAGATGTTAGCGGGTAGCTGTAGATGTCAGCGGGTAGCTGTAGATGTTAGCGGGTAGCTGTAGATGTCAGCGGGTAGCTGTAGATGTTAGCGGGTAGCTGTAGATGTCAGCGGGTAGCTGTAGATGTCAGCGGGTAGCTGTAGATGTTAGCGGGTAGCTGTAGATGTCAGCGGGTAGCTGTAGATGTCAGCGGGTAGCTGTAGATGTCAGCGGGTAGCTGTAGATGTCAGCGGGTAGCTGTAGATGTTAGCGGGTAGCTGTAGATGTCAGCGGGTAGCTGTAGATGTTAGCGGGTAGCTGTAGATGTCAGCGGGTAGCTGTAGATGTCAGCGGGTAGCTGTAGATGTTAGCGGGTAGCTGTAGATGTCAGCGGGTAGCTGTAGATGTTAGCGGGTAGCTGTAGATGTTAGCGGGTAGCTGTAGATGTCAGCGGGTAGCTGTAGATGTTAGCGGGTAGCTGTAGATGTTAGCGGGTAGCTGTAGATGTTAGCGGGTAGCTGTAGATGTTAGCGGGTAGCTGTAGATGTTAGCGGGTAGCTGTGGATGTCAGCGGGTAGCTATAGATGTCAGCGGGTAGCTGTAGATGTTAGCGGGTAGCTGTAGATGTCAGCGGGTAGCTGTAGATGTTAGCGGGTAGCTGTAGATGTTAGCGGGTAGCTGTAGATGTCAGCGGGTAGCTGTAGATGTTAGCGGGTAGCTGTAGATGTCAGCGGGTAGCTGTAGATGTTAGCGGGTAGCTGTAGATGTCAGCGGGTAGCTGTGGCCACCATATGTGGCTGTTGCCTTGACATTGATCAGGGGATCAGTGATGATATCCTCTGAGACCCTCACAGTCCCAGAGTCAGACCGCGCCCACTCCAGTGCTACTCCAGTGCTACTCCAGTGCTACTCCAGTGCTACTCCAGTGCTACTCCAGTGCTACTCCAGTTCTACTCCAGTGCTACTCCAGTGCTACTCCAGTTCTACTCCAGTGCTACTCCAGTGCTACTCCAGTGCTACTCCAGTGCAACTCCAGTGCTACTCCAGTGCTACTCCAGTGCTACTCCAGTTCTACTCCAGTGCTACTCCAGTGCTACTCCAGTGCTACTCCAGTGCTACTCTAGTGCTACTCCAGTGCTACTCCAGTGCTACTCCAGTGCTACTCTAGTGCTACTCCAGTGCTACTCCAGTGCTACTCCAGTGCTACTCCAGTGCTACTCTAGTGCTACTCCAGTTCTACTCCAGTTCGGACACAAAGGTCGTTCAGGTCCGGCCAGTCTGACCAGACACCAAAGCCAGCTGAATGGGTGTCCAGTTTCCCACTTGGTTTCCTTTTGAAACCAAGGAAATGAGGCTCTGAGTCCCTGGCCAACGGCACCTTACGTCTCCTGAGGTCCAGGAACAGGGAGGATCGAGCCGCTCCCTGACGTCTCTGTCATCATTGTCCAGCATGTTCAGAAGGTGGGAAATCCGCATGCTGGTGCAAATCCAGATCACGTTTGGTGCTCCCAATCCTCCTTCCCATTGGGGGTGAAAAATAACATCACGGGTGCTATGCGTGTTAAGTCCAAACCACTTTCTCCCTAAGCTCACTGTCTTACTGTTCATGTCCATCAGCACTTTCTGCTGGATATGGACATTGGAGAACAGATGTTGTACTTTAGACAGCGCCACCTGTCTGATAGCCTCTAACTTCATGGTCAGAGGCAGTGGACATTTGTCTATCAAGTCCAACCGGGATATGAACCCTGACCAGATGATGTTTACCTGCTCTTTCCATTCTCCTGCGATATTAATGTTGTGTCCTAGATAAGTGTATGTCTCATGAAGAGAGAATACACTTTTAGTTGCTACGGTAAACTCTGGACATTTATCAGTTTTTGAGCGATACCACCTGTTCCCTCCACTCCTACTCTCATACAGAACGGCACATTTTGTGTCCTTAATCTCCAGGCCTGACCATTTCAGAAAAGAATCTGTCCTGGCCAGCATGTTTTTAATTACGCTCTCGTCTCTGGAGGCGATCTGGACGTCATCTGCATAGCCTTGTACTGGGATAGGTGATATCACGCCAGGGGGGGCACATTGACACATCCACTTTAACCATCGGTTGGTGGCAATTATAAAGTTAATCGCACTCCAAGGGCAGCCCGTTTTAATGCCTATCTGAAGTGGTGTTGGGCGAGTGAGCTGTTCTCCACAGATTACTTCAATAAAGGAACCTCTATATACATCCTTCACTATGTCGATGAACAGTCGAGGTAGCTGTATTTCCTCCAATGAGCTGATCATGACATTATGAGATAAAGTTCCAAATGCATCTCTAAAGTCTAGAAAGACTGAGTACAGTTTACATGATTCATGCTTAAAGTCATCTATCCCTGTTTTTAGGCAGAACACATGCTCGTTCATACCTTGCCTATTGATGTGTGCCTTTTGCTTGGTGGAGAGGATGTCAGCTTCCACCAACCAAGGGAGAACTCTGGCCAGTATGCATTTCATGAAGACCTTATAGATGGTAGGGAGGAGGGATATATCCCTCCATGTCGATGGATCATCAGGGATGTTGTCTTTTTTTGGAATACGATGAATTAGTGCTCCTTTCCATGAATCTGGTACTCTCTTATTTTCCAAACAGACATTAAAGACAGTTGTTAAAATCTGACATGACTGCATAGTTTTAAAAGTCTCATATGTCACACCATCCTTACCACTGGCTTTGTTGTTAGGGAGGTGATTTAAAACAGTCTCTACTTCCTTATTTGTGAAGTGCGTTGTTTCAGGGAAAAAAGTTGGCTTTAACGGCGGCACATTTAAATGCCAGAGTGGGAGTGGGAGATCCTCATCACGTCTCTGATTTTGGCATTTATTATCATTATAAGTTTGTATAGCTGTAATGTTGGTGGAACAGGGAGGAGGGTCGGAATATTCACTGTTGTTTAAGATGACATGGATCGCTTTAGATCTTCTATGCTGCCACAAATATGCAAGTTTGTTTCGGCTCACCTTTTTGTTCTGCCGGCTGTGGGTCGCTCCTGTCCGCAGTGACGGCAAGACCTTTTCCCGCAGGTGGCGCAGCTGTTCGCGGATCCAGTCAGCTGTTGCAGCCGATGTTAAATCTTCAGGATATGTTTGTATCGCCGGGAATTTTTTCAAGACTCTCGACACATATTTCAGAAGTTGTAGTCCAAAAGGTTTCCCGCTGTGGCTTACCGCTGTAAAAACTCCGTTCTTAAAGAATATCCCATGTAGCAGCTTAACTAGCGTTATCCACTTTCCTGGATCACCCGAGGAAACAAAGTTCCTCTCGCGCTGGCGTTTGGTATTCAGACGGTCTCTGTAGATTTTCTCATGGGACTGGAAAGCCATCCATTGATGCTCAGACAGCGGGCAGACATACTGCTGGAAGACTGTAGACTCTTCACCCGGTAGATGAAATCCACGGGAGAAATCATGTGGTAGCAGCGGCTGTTGGTAAATTCTCCCGTTGAGTAATGCTTGTTTGTATGCAAACTTGATCATTGCGATCAAACACATAGTCCACAATAGTTGCCAAAGCATCTTATCTGCACCTATTGCATTAACGATGGCAATTACAACGGGTGTGGTGCTTAGATTTTACCAAACAACATTTTGCCGTTCACCTGTGTTGCGTGCACCTGCACACACACACACACACACACACACACACACACACACTCACTCACACACACACACACACACACTCACTCACACACTCTCACACACACACACACACACACACACACACACACTCACACACACACACACACACACACACACACACACACACTCACTCACTCACTCACACACACACACACACACACACACACACACACACACACTCACTCACACACTCACTCACACACACACACACACACACACACACACGCACACACACACACACACACACACACTCACACACGTTTGTTTTTGTGAAATGTGAGGACATTCCATATGCGTAATGGTTTTTATACTGTACAAACCGTATTTTCTATCCCCTTACACTGCCCCTACCCCTACACCTACCCATCACAGGAGACTGTGCAGTTCACTTTCTGTGAAAAAAAACTTGTTCTGTGTGATTTATAAGCATTTTGAAAAGTGAGGACATGGGGAACGTCCTCATATTTCACCCTCTTTTTGTAATACCCATGTCATTATACACATTTGTGTCCTGATATTTCACGAAAACATGCCCACTCACTCACACACTCACACACACACACACACACACACATACACTCACTCACTCACACACTCACACACACACACACACACACACACACACACACACACACACACACACACACACTCTCTCTCACACACACACACACACACACACACACACTCACACACACACTCACACACACACTCACACTCTCTCTCTCTCTCTCTCACACACACACACACACTCAAGACTAATCCTCTCTCACACCTGCATGTTTATGTTTTCATTATGACATTATATATTTTGTTTATCGGTCTGTTTTCCTCACAGGCATGAGTTCAGTTTTACCATCATTGTGGGAACATTTGGCACGACCCGACACAAACACACACAATCCTCGCCTGCAACGCTTGAGTGACCAACAAACTCAAATCTCACAGACCCAGGCAGCAATAAATCATCCCGGCTTTCATCCGCTAATATTAATGAATGTGCATTTATCATCTAATCAACACAAAATGATGACCTGAGAAAGAGATCTCAGGCTCAGTCTGTCTCTCTGTCCGGCATGATGGATTATATCCTTAAACTGTTATTACACCTTTAATGCTCTCAATGACACTCTGATCACTTTCCTCTCTTCTCTCTCTCGCTCTCGCTCTCTGACTTATATAAAATAAGATGTATAAACATAAAGCAAATGAGAATGAATCTCTATATTTATTGAATGGATACTGCTTTCATGAATAGCTTACAGAAATAAAGAGAGTATTAGCATGCGTTGTCTCTGTATGATTTCAGACTGAACGCATAAGGACCTAATAAACACATTCACTAAAAAAAAATCCATCATTTGACATACATGAGTCAAAATAAAGAATTGATCTGAAAGAATGTAAATACAAACCAAATCCCTGATAAGACAAGACAATAATGACCTCTGCGGGTGAACAGGAGGATTGCGCTTCAGCACAACCGTCCATCAGGAGCCGAGCAGCCACACTCGTCTATCTTCATCTTCATCATCTGCTCAATCTCCTGCGCCTGTGCTGTTGGGTTTTATTCTGAATGTGTTGTTTATCCTCATTGTGAGTGTCATGTTGTTCAGTCTGTGAACACTAGAGGTCAGTGCACACCTGTTTCTGTGTTCATACGTCTCTTTATTAGATTAGATTAGATTCAACTTTATTGTCATTACACAAGTACAAGTACAAGGCAACGAAATGCAGTTTAGGTCTAACCAGAAGTGCAATAGCAGCAAGTGCAGGATATACAACGTTTGCATAAGTGCAGGACGTGGATATGTACTGAATATATATAAATATATATAGAGAGATGGTTATTACTATAAACAGAATTTACAGGTGAATATGTACTATGAATATGATATAAAATACAGATAGCTATTACTATAAACAGAGTTTTACAGATAGAGGTATTCAATGATATGTTAGGCTAGGATGAGGAATATTCCAGTGGATTAAAGCTACACTATGTAACTTTTCCGTCCACTAGAGGTCGCCTGTTCAAAACAAAGGCTTAGTTTGATGACGCCACGTTTGAGCGCAGAATCTTGGGACATGTGGTCTTCACCTCACAGCCGGTGGAAAACAGTCAGGATAGGACTCGGGCAGAAATCATGTTGATGGATGCGATTATTAACATTACTGTAGTGAAGCAGAGCAGGAGCGAGTGTTGTGGAGCTGAGCAAGGCCGCAGGAGCGTTTGAAGAGTGGGACTGTTATTATGGCATAGTCGCCGGAATGACTTTTATTATGACACGGTTGCCGGCGCCACTTCCTCTTTTCCAGTCATATGAGTATATGAGGTAACGCAGCTCTGTTTATCGTATTAGATATATCTGAGTGTGTTGAAAAGTAAGTTATGACGTTCGCTGGGCGGCTGCTATGACACTTGTTCACACTGCAGTGAGAGTACAGTGTTTCACTGAATAAAACCGTAAACCGAGGGTGACGCAGATATGACGCAATCGACAGGCGACTCCCTCAAACGCATAGCTCACACGTCCCGGTTCCTTGGTTAAAATAGCAATTTTCTCACGATTTACAAATAGTTGAAAACATTTGGGATATTCTAAGTACTCAACTGAACAAAATATATAACACTGGCCTAGTAGTTTCTGGATATTTTACTGCAAAAATCCTACATAGTTCACCTTTAAGGTAGTGCAATAAATTATGGACAGAAGCTATCCGAAAAAAGTGTAAATGTGCAGTGGAAAGTGATTGCATATTACAGACAAAGTACAGACTTTATTGGAACTGTCTCCCTGTTGAACTTAGAGAGAGCACCAGCTATTTTGCATTTAAATTTACACATTTAAGAAATGGATTAAAAACACTCAAAACTGCAATCATCTATAGTTGGTTTAGCCTATCTTAGGTACTGCCTTCTTTGTATTGCACTTATTATTATCTATCTATTCTCTTAATGTGATGTGTTTTCATGTATTATTATTAATGTTATTTATGTATTTTTTTGTATTTTTTATTTTATTTATTTATTTATTTTTTTACTGTGATGCTGTGTTGACCTGCCAAGGGACTACAGATGAAAATTAGCTTTATAGCTAACTCTGGCGCATTTACATTTTGAGTGTAAACAAAAAAATGTTGATTGATGTGCTTTGTCCCTTTCAAATAAAAAAATAAAAAAATAAAACAAATAAAATTGTGGAGGAGGTGAGTCCTGATCGAACATTCTGGGGTCTGTCAGTTAGGAAGTCCAAAATCCAGTTACACATTGAGGTGTTGATGCCCAGATCTCCAAGGCTTTTTTTGGCTATTAACTGACAATGGGATGACAGTGTTGAATGCTGAGCTGAAGTCAACAAACAGCATGCGTGCATAAGTGTTTTTATTGTCCAGATGGGTGAGCACAGAGTGCAGTGCCATGGAAACTGCATCCTCTGTGCTCCTATTGCTGTGGTAGGCAAACTGGTGTGAGTCCAATGTGGATGGTAGAGAGTCTTTTAGGTGTTCCAGGATCAGCCGCTCAAAGCACTTCATGACAATAGGTGTGAGTGCTACAGGGCGGTAGTCATTAGGGCACCTCGGGCTAGAGTGTTTCGGCACTGGCACAATGGAGGTGCGTTTAAAGCATGATGGTACAGCTGCTTGGGCAAGAGACAGGTTGAAAATGTCTGTAAAAACCCCAGCGAGCTGCTCCGCACATGCCCTGAGAACACGACCAGGGATGTTGTCTGGTCCAGCAGCCTTTTGTGCGCTGATCCGGCTCAGTGACTTGCAGACATCTGTGGTGGAGAGTGTGATTGGTGGGTCAGCTGAGGGTTTGAGCTTGGTGGCAGTTTCTCTTTTGTCTCTTTCAAAGTGAGCATAAAAGTAATTTAGCTCGTTCAGGAAGTTGACATCAGTGGCTGCGGGGGTGGAGTGGGGGGGTTTGTAGTCACTGATGGCCTGAATGCCCTGCCACATGCGTCGAGGGTCAGAGTTGGAAAAGTGTCCCTCTATCTTTAGCTTGTAGCAGTGCTTGGCCTTTTTGATGCCCCTCTTCAGGTTTGCTCTGGATGTGCTGTAGGCTTGTGCATCTCCTGATCTGAAGGCAGTATTGCGTGACTTCAGCAGGAGTCACACTTCCCTGTTCATCCAAGGCTTTTGATTTGGGTATGTGGTGATCTGTTTCTGGGTTTTAACACTGTCAATGGTGGTATTGGTATGATCCAATACAGAGGAGGTGTAGGAGTCAATGTCTGTGTGAGCGCCACTGGTGGCCTGAGAAGCAAACACACTCCAGTCTGTGTGTAGAAACCTTTCCTGGAGTGAGGAATCAACCCCCGCAGGCCACACCTTGATGGTCTTCACTGATGGCTTCACACGGTTGATGAGGGGTGCATATTTGGGGATGAGGAACAAAGAAAGGTGATCTGACTGTCCCAGGTGGGGGAGGGGTGTCGCAACGTAAGCGCCAGCCATGTTCGTGTAAACATGATCTAAGGTTTTGTTTCCTCTGGTGTGGCAGGAAACATGCTGGTGAAACTTGGGTAGCACTGACTTTAAGTTTGAGTGATTAAAGTCACCTGCAACAATAAAAGCAGCTTCCGGATGATCAGTCTGTTGTTTACTGATGGCTGCGTGAAGTTCTTTCATAGCAAGCTTGGCATCAGCATCCGGGGGAATATAGGCTGCAGTTATAATGGTGGAAGTTTTAGTTATCAGAGGGTCAGAGGGTCAGATTTATGTTGAGCTCTGACCCTCTGACCCTCTGACGCTCTGACCCTCTGACGCACTGACCCTCTGACGCTCTGACGCTCTGACCCTCTGACCCTCTGACGCTCTGACCCACTGACCCTCTGACCCTCTGACCCTCTGACCCTCTGACGCTTTGACCCTCTGACCCTCTGACCCTCTGACCCTCTGACGCTCTGACCCTCTGACGCTCAGACCCTCTGACGCTCTGACCCTTTGACCCTCTGACGCTCTGACCCTCTGACCCTCTGACGCTCTGACCCTCTGACCCTCTGACGCTCTGACCCTCTGACGCTCTGACCCTCTGACCCTCTGACCCTCTGACCCTCTGACCCTCTGACGCTCTGACCCTCTGACCCTCTGACGCTCTGACCCTCTGACCCTCTGACGCTCTGACCCTCTGACCCTCTGACCCTCTGACCCTTTGAACCTCTGACGCTCTGACCCTCTGACACTCTGACCCTCTGGCCCTCTGACGCTCTGACCCACTGACCCTCTGACCCTCTGACCCTCTGACCCTCTGACGCTTTGACCCTCTGACCCTCTGACCCTCTGACCCTCTGACGCTCTGACCCTCTGACGCTCAGACCCTCTGACGCTCTGACCCTTTGACCCTCTGACGCTCTGACCCTCTGACCCTCTGACGCTCTGACCCTCTGACCCTCTGACGCTCTGACCCTCTGACGCTCTGACCCTCTGACCCTCTGACCCTCTGACCCTCTGACGCTCTGACCCTCTGACCCTCTGACGCTCTGACCCTCTGACCCTCTGACGCTCTGACCCTCTGACGCTCTGACCCTCTGACCCTTTGAACCTCTGACGCTCTGACCCTCTGACACTCTGACCCTCTGGCCCTCTGACGCTCTGACCCTCTGACCCTCTGACCCTCTGACGCTCTGACCCTCTGACGCTCTGACCCTCTGACCCTCTGACCCTCTGACGCTCTGACCCTCTGACCCTCTGACCCTCTCACGCTCTGACCCTCTGACCCTCTGACCCTCTGACGCTCTGACCCTCTGACCCTCTGACGCTCTGACCCTCTGACGCTCTGACGCTCTGACGCTCTGACCCTCTGACCCTCTGACCCTCTGACGCTCTGACCCTCTGACCCTCTGACCCTCTGACGCTCTGACCCTCTGACCCTCTGACCCTCTGACGCTCTGACCCTCTGACCCTCTGACGCTCTGACCCTCTCACGCTCTGACCCTCTGACCCTCTGACCCTCTGACCCTCTGACGCTCTGAACCTCTGACGCTCTGACGCTCTGACCCTCTGACGCTCTGACCCTCTGACGCTCTGACCCTCTGACCCTCTGACGCTCTGACGCTCTGACCCTCTGACCCTCTGACGCTCTGACCCTCTGACCCTCTGACCCTCTGACCCTCTGACCCTCTGACGCTCTGACCCTCTGACGCTCTGACGCTCTGACCCTCTGACCCTCTGACCCTCTGACGCTCTGACCCTCTGACCCTCTGACCCTCTGACGCTCTGACCCTCTGACCCTCTGACCCTCTGACGCTCTGACCCTCTGACCCTCTGACGCTCTGACCCTCTCACGCTCTGACCCTCTGACCCTCTGACCCTCTGACCCTCTGACGCTCTGACCCTCTGACGCTCTGACCCTCTGACGCTCTGACCCTCTGACCCTCTGACGCTCTGACGCTCTGACCCTCTGACCCTCTGACGCTCTGACGCTCTGACCCTCTGACCCTCTGACGCTCTGACCCTCTGACCCTCTGACCCTCTGACGCTCTGACCCTCTGACGCTCTGACCCTCTGACGCTCTGACCCTCTGACCCTCTGACGCTCTGACGCTCTGACCCTCTGACCCTCTGACGCTCTGACGCTCTGACGCTCTGACGCTCTGACCCTCTGACGCTCTGACCCTCTGACGCTCTGACCCTCTGACCCTCTGACCCTCTGACGCTCTGACCCTCTGACGCTCTGACCCTCTGACGCTCTGACCCTCTGACGCTCTGACCCTCTGACCCTCTGACGCTCTGACCCTCTGACCCTCTGACGCTCTGACCCTCTGACGCTCTGACCCTCTGACGCTCTGACCCTCTGACCCTCTGACGCTCTGACGCTCTGACCCTCTGACCCTCTGACCCTCTGACCCTCTGACCCTCTGACGCTCTGACCCTCTGACGCTCTGACCCTCTGACGCTCTGACCCTCTGACCCTCTGACGCTCTGACCCTCTGACCCTCTGACGCTCTGACCCTCTGACCCTCTGCCGCTCTGACCCTCTGACCCTCTGACGCTCTGACCCTCTGACCCTCTGATGCTCTGACGCTCTGACCCTCTGACCCTCTGATGCTCTGACGCTCTGACCCTCTGACCCTCTGACGCTCTGACCCTCTGACCCTCTGACCCTCTGACGCTCTGACCCTCTGACCCTCTGACGCTCTGACACTCTGACCCTCTGACCCTCTGACGCTCTGACCCTCTGACCCTCTGACGCTCTGACGCTCTGACCCTCTGACCCTCTGACCCTCTGACCCTCTGACGCTCTGACCCTCTGACGCTCTGACCCTCTGACCCTCTGACGCTCTGACCCTCTGACCCTCTGACGCTCTGACCCTCTGACCCTCTGACGCTCTGACCCTCTGACGCTCTGACCCTCTGACGCTCTGACCCTCTGACCCTCTGACCCTCTGACGCTCTGACCCTCTGACGCTCTGACCCTCTGACCCTCTGACCCTCTGACCCTCTGACGCTCTGACCCTCTGACGCTCTGACCCTCTGACCCTCTGACGCTCTGACACTCTGACGCTCTGACCCTCTGACGCTCTGACCCTCTGACCCTCTGACGCTCTGACCCTCTGACCCTCTGACCCTCTGACGCTCTGATCCTCTGACCCTCTGACCCTCTCACCCTCTGACCCTCTGATCCTCTGACCCTCTGACGCTCTGACGCTCTGACCCTCTGACCCTCTGACGCTCTGACCCTCCGACCCTTTGACCCTCTGACCCTCTGACGCTCTGACCCTCTGACCGTCTGACGTTCGGACCCTCAATTATAGTTACATGTTTGGTAATGAAATAAACCAATTGAAACCTGTGAACACAGTTAGGTAATATTATTTATTTTGTTTCAGATATAGATTCTGGGGCTGTGGATGTTTTAACACATTGTAAAACAAATGGTACAATGAGAGCAAATGGTGTTGCTTGGCCATTTTAATGGAGATTCATGGGTTTATTGTGCTGTTGACTTTAATCCTGAGTGTTCAAATTACTAACCGTAAATATGAGCATAATAATAGAGATGATTGACTTAGCAAACAACACTAAATATGCTAATCTTTTCACTCTTGGGAGTAAACAACTAAATTAATCTTAATTTGACTAATTAATGCAAGCCTTGACTTTCTAATTAACCCATCACATGAGATGCTATTATACTAATGCCTTTAATTATCTACCCCGTCTAATTACACATCCATTTGGGACAGTTTCATATTTATAGAGCAGTTCATTTCATTACAATTACTAAAATATTGATCCTAGAATTAAGATGTTCAATTACTCAGTGATGACTTACTAAAATTCAGCAGTTCAAATGTTTTAAACATTGATCAGAGGAAACTTCAGTACAGATGCTGGTCACTGAGCAGATTTACTCCAAACACTCCTAATGTTGCACCTCAGAATAATCCCCCAGAGGACAGACAGATACACACCCTCAGCATTAATGAAGGTTCTCTGTGTTTATATGTGAAGCGTGTGATGGCAGAGCAGCGCCACCAGAGGGCGCTCCATGTCAGGATCATGAGACTGAACTTACAGTTGTGCTGAATTCACACTCGATATCACACTCATTCCTTTTCTGCAGAACATTATAACCATCGTAAAATAGATCAAACATTTAACTAATCAGTGAAAGATGGAATCCCTTACACAAAATAACTTTATTCAAGTGTGCTATAGTATACTTCTTTTAAACTAAAAATAAGAAAGGACATGTTCAGTCTACTTTTTACGTACTTCTCAGAAATATACTTAAAATTGCACTCAAGTATACTTGACTTACAAGTATATTTGGACTATATACTATATACTTTTGATCCAGATATACTTAAAAGCATAATTTGGTATACTTAAAAATCCTAACTATACTAGGCTGCTTCGGTTTGAGTGGATGTTCATTTTGCAATTTCTAAAATGAAAAACATATAATCCTCTATATCACTTTCCTTCACATTTCAGTTTGTTAACAAACAAAAGCTAGTTCCTTCACCAAACAGGAGAAAATTCTGTGCTGTTAGTGGGTTTGTGTCTCTTATCATTTTCATTTTGATTCAAAAGATGTTGATTAATAATAAATGTTAGAAAATGTTAACTTTAAGTTTTAACTTTATCTCTGGATCAATGTTCTCCTCTTCATTTTCTTGTCATTATGTAAATAATCAAATTATTATCTATATATGTCATGGCAGTATTTCACGCTTTTATTACAACACATGCATGTTAATTTTTCAAAACGTCGTGCTGTATATCAGGACTGAGCCATACGATCTGCTCCCACAATGCATCAGTTCCATGTGCCGGCGCATTCGTCAGTTCTAGTGCCAGCGAGTCGTCGAGGATGAAGAATACGATCAGAACCCAGAGGTCTCGACCCGTCCCACGTCCAGCCGAGTCTGAGGAATTCAGTCACATCCATAATGAGGAATTGCAGATGTATTGTGGGATTCTTTATGACTTCTGGGAATGAACACTTTAGAGTATAAACCAGGAATTAATGGTCTTTGATCCACATGAGATAAACTTCAGTCAGCCAAAACCTGACACAAATTAGTAGTAATTTAATACAGAGCGCCTGTCTGGAACCATAGAAGCACTTTAGACGACTGAAATACGTCACGTGTTTGTGTGTGTGTGTGTGTGTGTGTGTCTGTGTGTGTGTGTGTGTGTGTGTGTGTGTGTGTGTCTGTGTGTGTGTGTGTCTGTGTGTCTGTGTGTCTGTGTGTCTGTGTGTCTGTGTGTCTGTGTGTCTGTGTGTCTGTGTGTCTGTGTGTCTGTGTGTCTGTGTGTCTGTGTGTCTGTGTGTCTGTGTGTCTGTGTGTCTGTGTGTGTGTGTGTGTGTGTGTGTGTTAATATAGCTCTTTTTACAATACAGATTGTTTCAAAGCAGCGTTACAGTGATAACAGGAAATGAGTGCAACAAAGATGTTTTGGCTGTACAGCTGCTCTAGAAGAAAGCCGTTGCCCAGTTTAACCCCTTAACTTGCGCCCCTATTTTTGAACATTTTCTGAAAACGACATACTCAAATAAAAATGTCTGCAGCTCTTAAACCGTATGATCTATATTCATAAATCTGGTCATATTTTAAACTAGATACTTCAAGTTTTGTTACTCAAGTCATAATAAGTTAAGTCAAGTCAAGTCAACTTTATTTATATAGCGCTTTATACAATGCAGATTGTTTCAAAGCAGCTTCACAGTGTTAAACAGAATTTGATTGGGCCACACAGCCGCTCTGGAGAAAACAGTGATGTCATCAGCTCAGTTCAGTTCTCATATAGTCAAAGCGGGCAGATCAGTAATAGTTGAATATTTAGTGTCCCCAACTGAGCAAGCCAAAAGCCAGAGGAGACAGAGGCGATGGTGACAAGAACCCAAACTCCATCAGTCACCGAATGGAGAAAAACCCTTGGAAGAAACCAGACTCAGTCGCTCAGTTCTCCTCTGGCCAACGGACAAACAGTGTGTGATTATAATTCAGGCAAACAGTACAGGTCAGATTAGATTGGAATATTCAGAGGACTTGTCCGGGTCCATCTGATAGAAGATCGGAGTCATCACGCCGGAGACGTATGGAGACGCCGGAGACGGAGTCGTTTATTGAGGATGTTGTGTCGATGAGGCGTCACACAGGAGAGTCTAGTCACGGTCTCTCAGACACTTCAGGGATGCGTTGTGGTCGTGTCTAGCACAGATCCGGCTGACTGCAGTAAACCTCAGGATAATCAGAGAGACTAGCATTAGCGTAGATGCCATTCTTCTGATGATGTCACGAGTACATCAGGTGATATGGGAAGTGTTCCCGGTTCCGGCTGACCTAGTTAATGCAGCCTAACAATCATTTAACTGATTTGAATAATATAAATTGATAATGTTCTGTGTGTATGCCATAGTAAAAAGATGTGTTTTTAGTCTAGATTTAAACTGACAGAGTGTGTCTGCTTCCCGAACAATGTTAGGAAGACTGTTCCAGAGTTTAGGTGCTAAGTAGGAAAAGGATTGACGGCCTGCAGTTGATTTGGATATTCTCGGTATGATCAACTGGCCAGAATTTAGAGAGCGCAGTAGACATTTACATTTACATTTATGCATTTGGCAGACGCTTTTATCCAAAGTGACTTACATTGCATTCAAGGTACACATTTTACATTTTGTCAGTTTTTGCTTTCCCTGGGATTCGAACCCATGACCTTGGCGTTGCTAGCACCATGCTCTACTGTTTGAGCTACAGGAAAGTAGACGTGATGGAGTATAATGTGTTAAGAGCTCGTTCAAGTATTGGGGAGCTAAACCATTTAGTGCTTTGTAAGTAATAAGCAAGATTTTAAAATGTATGCGATGTTTAATAGGCAGCCAGTGCAGTGTTGACAGAACCGGCTAATATGGTCACACTTCCTGGTTCTACGCTTATTTATTAAGCGAGCAGGGCAACCACCCAGTAGAGCATTACAATAATCTACAGCTCATGAACATTACAATAATCTACAGCTCATGAACATTACAATAATCTACAGCTCATGAACATTACAATAATCTACAGCTCATGAACATTACAATAATCTACAGCTCATGAACATTACAATAATCTACAGCTCATGAACGCATCAACTCACTGTTCAGCATTTTGCATTGAGAGCATGTGCCGTAATTTAGAGATATTTTTAAGATGGTAGAATGCAGTTTTACAGATGCTAGAAACGTGGCTTTCAAATGAGAGATTGGTATCAAAGAGCACACCCAGGTTCCTCACTGACCAGAGGACTGGACAGAGCATCAAGTGTTAGACAGTATTCTGGGTTACTACAAGTAGAGGATTTTGGTCCAATAATTAGAATCTTAGTTTTTCAGAATTAAGTAGTAGGAAATTATTAGTCGTCCAATTTTTTATATTAGTTCTGCATTACGTTAATTTTGTGAATTGGTAAGTTTTGTTGAGGTGCGAAGAAATATAGAGCTGAGTATCGTCAGCATAGTGACAACTAATGCCAATTTTCCTAATGATATCTCCCAAGTTTGCTCCTGCTGTTATTGCTGTTGTTGGTTATTGCTTGCGCTGCTTATATTGCTGCAGAAGTACAGGATTTGCTACTGCAAACACATACACAACATGCTGCTGTGAGCTAGACATGCTGCTGTGAGCTAGACATGCTGCTGTGAGCTAGACATGCTGCTGTGAGCTAGACATGCTGCTGTGAGCTAGACATGCTGCTATGAGCTAGACATGCTGCTATGAGCTAGACATGCTGCTATGAGCTAGACATGCTGCTATGAGCTAGACATGCTGCTATGAGCTAGACATGCTGCTATGAGCTAGACATGCTGCTATGAGCTAGACATGCTGCTATGAGCTAGACATGCTGCTATGAGCTAGACATGCTGCTAAGAGCTAGACATGCTGCTAAGAGCTAGACATGCTGCTATGAGCTGAGCTAGACATGCTGCTGTGAGCTAGACATACTGCTGTGAGCTAGACATACTGTTGTGAGCTAGACATGCTGCTGTGAGCTAGACATGCTGCTGTGAGCTAGACATGCTGCTATGAGCTAGACATACTGCTGTGAGCTAGACATACTGCTGTGAGCTAGACATGCTGCTATGAGCTAGACATGCTGCTATGAGCTAGACATGCTGCTATGAGCTAGACATGCTGCTATGAGCTAGACATGCTGCTGTGAGCTAGACATGCTGCTATGAGCTAGACATGCTGCTAAGAGCTAGACATGCTGCTATGAGCTGAGCTAGACATACTGCTGTGAGCTAGACATACTGCTGTGAGCTAGACATACTGTTGTGAGCTAGACATGCTGCTGTGAGCTAGACATGCTGCTGTGAGCTAGACATGCTGCTATGAGCTAGACATACTGCTGTGAGCTAGACATGCTGCTATGAGCTAGACATACTGCTGTGAGCTAGACATACTGCTGTGAGCTAGACATGCTGCTATGAGCTAGACATACTGCTGTGAGCTAGACATACTGCTGTGAGCTAGACATACTGTTGTGAGCTAGACATGCTGCTGTGAGCTAGACATGCTGCTGTGAGCTAGACATGCTGCTATGAGCTAGACATACTGCTGTGAGCTAGACATGCTGCTGTGAGCTAGACATGCTGCTATGAGCTAGACATACTGCTGTGAGCTAGACATACTGCTGTGAGCTAGACATGCTGCTATGAGCTAGACATGCTGCTATGAGCTAGACATACTGCTGTGAGCTAGACATGCTGCTATGAGCTAGACATACTGCTGTGAGCTAGACATACTGCTGTGAGCTAGACATACTGCTGTGAGCTAGACATGCTGCTGTGAGCTAGACATGCTGCTGTGAGCTAGACATGCTGCTGTGAGCTAGACATACTGCTGTGAGCTAGACATGCTACTATGAGCTGAGCTAGACATACTGCTATGAGCTAGACATGCTGCTGTGAGCTAGACATGCTGCTGTGAGCTAGACATGCTGCTGTGAGCTAGACATACTGCTGTGAGCTAGACATGCTGCTATGAGCTAGACATGCTGCTATGAGCTAGACATACTGCTGTGAGCTAGACATGCTGCTATGAGCTAGACATACTGCTGTGAGCTAGACATACTGCTGTGAGCTAGACATACTGCTGTGAGCTAGACATGCTGCTGTGAGCTAGACATGCTGCTGTGAGCTAGACATGCTGCTGTGAGCTAGACATACTGCTGTGAGCTAGACATGCTACTATGAGCTGAGCTAGACATACTGCTATGAGCTAGACATGCTGCTGTGAGCTAGACATGCTGCTGTGAGCTAGACATGCTGCTGTGAGCTAGACATACTGCTGTGAGCTAGACATGCTGCTATGAGCTAGACATGCTGCTATGAGCTAGACATGCTGCTATGAGCTAGACATGCTGCTGTGAGCTAGACATGCTGCTATGAGCTAGACATGCTGCTAAGAGCTAGACATGCTGCTATGAGCTGAGCTAGACATACTGCTGTGAGCTAGACATACTGCTGTGAGCTAGACATACTGCTGTGAGCTAGACATACTGTTGTGAGCTAGACATGCTGCTGTGAGCTAGACATGCTGCTGTGAGCTAGACATGCTGCTATGAGCTAGACATACTGCTGTGAGCTAGACATACTGCTGTGAGCTAGACATGCTGCTATGAGCTAGACATGCTGCTATGAGCTAGACATACTGCTGTGAGCTAGACATGCTGCTGTGAGCTAGACATACTGCTGTGAGCTAGACATACTGCTGTGAGCTAGACATACTGCTGTGAGCTAGACATGCTGCTGTGAGCTAGACATGCTGCTGTGAGCTAGACATGCTGCTGTGAGCTAGACATACTGCTGTGAGCTAGACATGCTACTATGAGCTGAGCTAGACATACTGCTATGAGCTAGACATGCTGCTGTGAGCTAGACATGCTGCTGTGAGCTAGACATGCTGCTGTGAGCTAGACATGCTGCTGTGAGCTAGACATGCTGCTATGAGCTAGACATACTGCTGTGAGCTAGACATACTGCTGTGAGCTAGACATGCTGCTGTGAGCTAGACATGCTGCTGTGAGCTAGACATGCTGCTGTGAGCTAGACATGCTGCTGTGAGCTAGACATGCTGCTGTGAGCTAGACATACTGCTGTGAGCTAGACATGCTACTATGAGCTGAGCTAGACATACTGCTATGAGCTAGACATGCTGCTGTGAGCTAGACATGCTGCTGTGAGCTAGACATGCTGCTGTGAGCTAGACATGCTGCTGTGAGCTAGACATGCTGCTGTGAGCTAGACATGCTGCTGTGAGCTAGACATGCTGCTGTGAGCTAGACATGCTGCTATGAGCTAGACATGCTGCTATGAGCTAGACATGCTGCTGTGAGCTAGACATGCTGCTGTGAGCTAGACATGCTGCTATGAGCTAGACATGCTGCTGTGAGCTAGACATACTGCTGTGAGCTAGACATACTGCTGTGAGCTAGACATGCTGCTGTGAGCTAGACATGCTGCTATGAGCTAGACATGCTGCTGTGAGCTAGACATACTGCTATGAGCTAGACATGCTGCTATGAGCTAGACATACTGCTGTGAGCTAGACATGCTGCTATGAGCTAGACATACTGCTGTGAGCTAGACATACTGCTGTGAGCTAGACATGCTGCTATGAGCTAGACATACTGCTGTGAGCTAGACATGCTGCTATGAGCTAGACATGCTGCTATGAGCTAGACATACTGCTGTGAGCTAGACATACTGCTGTGAGCTAGACATACTGCTGTGAGCTAGACATGCTGCTATGAGCTAGACATGCTGCTATGAGCTAGACATACTGCTGTGAGCTAGACATGCTGCTATGAGCTAGACATGCTGCTATGAGCTAGACATACTGCTATGAGCTAGACATGCTGCTATGAGCTAGACATACTGCTGTGAGCTAGACATGCTGCTATGAGCTAGACATGCTGCTATGAGCTAGACATGCTGCTATGAGCTAGACATGCTGCTGTGAGCTAGACATGCTGCTGTGAGCTAGACATGCTGCTATGAGCTAGACATGCTGCTATGAGCTAGACATGCTGCTGTGAGCTAGACATGCTGCTATGAGCTAGACATACTGCTGTGAGCTAGACATGCTGCTGTGAGCTAGACATGCTGCTATGAGCTAGACATGCTGCTGTGAGCTAGACATGCTACTATGAGCTGAGCTAGACATACTGCTATGAGCTAGACATGCTGCTGTGAGCTAGACATACTGCTATGAGCTAGACATGCTGCTGTGAGCTAGACATACTGCTATGAGCTAGACATGCTGCTGTGAGCTAGACATACTGCTATGAGCTAGACATACTGCTGTGAGCTAGACATGCTGCTATGAGCTAGACATACTGCTATGAGCTAGACATACTGCTGTGAGCTAGACATACTGCTGTGAGCTAGACATGCTGCTGTGAGCTAGACATACTGCTATGAGCTAGACATACTGCTGTGAGCTAGACATGCTGCTATGAGCTAGACATACTGCTATGAGCTAGACATACTGCTGTGAGCTAGACATGCTGCTGTGAGCTAGACATACTGCTATGAGCTAGACATACTGCTGTGAGCTAGACATGCTGCTGTGAGCTAGACATGCTGCTATGAGCTAGACATACTGCTGTGAGCTAGACATACTGCTGTGAGCTAGACATGCTGCTATGAGCTAGACATACTGCTGTGAGCTAGACATGCTGCTATGAGCTAGACATGCTGCTATGAGCTAGACATACTGCTATGAGCTAGACATGCTGCTGTGAGCTAGACATGCTGCTATGAGCTAGACATGCTGCTGTGAGCTAGACATGCTACTATGAGCTGAGCTAGACATACTGCTATGAGCTAGACATGCTGCTATGAGCTAGACATGCTGCTGTGAGCTAGACATGCTGCTATGAGCTAGACATACTGCTGTGAGCTAGACATGCTGCTATGAGCTAGACATACTGCTATGAGCTAGACATACTGCTGTGAGCTAGACATGCTGCTATGAGCTAGACATACTGCTGTGAGCTAGACATGCTGCTATGAGCTAGACATGCTGCTATGAGCTAGACATACTGCTATGAGCTAGACATGCTGCTGTGAGCTAGACATGCTGCTATGAGCTAGACATGCTGCTGTGAGCTAGACATGCTACTATGAGCTGAGCTAGACATACTGCTATGAGCTAGACATGCTGCTATGAGCTAGACATGCTGCTGTGAGCTAGACATACTGCTGTGAGCTAGACATGCTGCTATGAGCTAGACATACTGCTGTGAGCTAGACATACTGCTGTGAGCTAGACATGCTGCTATGAGCTAGACATACTGCTGTGAGCTAGACATACTGCTGTGAGCTAGACATACTGCTGTGAGCTAGACATGCTGCTATGAGCTAGACATACTGCTATGAGCTAGACATACTGCTGTGAGCTAGACATACTGCTGTGAGCTAGACATACTGCTGTGAGCTAGACATGCTGCTATGAGCTAGACATGCTGCTATGAGCTAGACATACTGCTGTGAGCTAGACATGCTGCTATGAGCTAGACATGCTGCTATGAGCTAGACATACTGCTATGAGCTAGACATGCTGCTGTGAGCTAGACATGCTGCTATGAGCTAGACATGCTGCTGTGAGCTAGACATGCTACTATGAGCTGAGCTAGACATACTGCTATGAGCTAGACATGCTGCTATGAGCTAGACATGCTGCTGTGAGCTAGACATACTGCTGTGAGCTAGACATGCTGCTATGAGCTAGACATACTGCTGTGAGCTAGACATACTGCTGTGAGCTAGACATACTGCTGTGAGCTAGACATGCTGCTGTGAGCTAGACATGCTGCTGTGAGCTAGACATGCTGCTGTGAGCTAGACATGCTGCTGTGAGCTAGACATGCTGCTGTGAGCTAGACATGCTGCTATGAGCTAGACATGCTGCTGTGAGCTAGACATACTGCTATGAGCTAGACATACTGCTGTGAGCTAGACATGCTGCTGTGAGCTAGACATGCTGCTATGAGCTAGACATGCTGCTGTGAGCTAGACATACTGCTATGAGCTAGACATGCTGCTATGAGCTAGACATACTGCTGTGAGCTAGACATGCTGCTATGAGCTAGACATACTGCTGTGAGCTAGACATACTGCTGTGAGCTAGACATGCTGCTATGAGCTAGACATACTGCTGTGAGCTAGACATACTGCTATGAGCTAGACATGCTGCTATGAGCTAGACATACTGCTGTGAGCTAGACATGCTGCTGTGAGCTAGACATGCTGCTGTGAGCTAGACATGCTGCTGTGAGCTAGACATGCTGCTGTGAGCTAGACATGCTGCTGTGAGATAGACATGCTGCTGTGAGATAGACATGCTGCTGTGAGCTAGACATGCTGCTGTGAGCTAGACATGCTGCTGTGAGCTAGACATGCTGCTGTGAGCTAGACATGCTGCTGTGAGCTAGACATGCTGCTGTGAGCTAGACATGCTGCTGTGAGCTAGACATGCTGCTGTGAGCTAGACATACTGCTATGAGCTACACATGCTGCTGTGAGCTAGACATACTGCTATGAGCTAGACATGCTGCTGTGAGCTAGACATGCTGCTGTGAGCTAGACATGCTGCTGTGAGCTAGACATGCTGCTGTGAGCTAGACATGCTGCTATGAGCTAGACATGCTGCTGTGAGCTAGACATGCTGCTATGAGCTAGACATACTGCTGTGAGCTAGACATACTGCTATGAGCTAGACATACTGCTATGAGCTAGACATACTGCTGTGAGCTAGACATACTGCTGTGAGCTAGACATGCTGCTGTGAGCTAGACATGCTGCTGTGAGCTAGACATACTGCTGTGAGCTAGACATACTGCTGTGAGCTAGACATGCTGCTGTGAGCTAGACATGCTGCTATGAGCTAGACATACTGCTGTGAGCTAGACATGCTGCTGTGAGCTAGATATGCTGCTATGAGCTAGACATGCTGCTATGAGCTAGACATACTGCTGTGAGCTAGACATGCTGCTATGAGCTAGACATACTGCTGTGAGCTAGACATGCTGCTGTGAGCTAGATATGCTGCTATGAGCTAGATATGCTGCTATGAGCTAGACATGCTGCTATGAGCTAGACATACTGCTATGAGCTAGACATGCTACTATGAGCTAGACATGCTGTTGCTGTACAATATAGCAAACATGATTACCCATAGCAGATCTACACAGGTGGAGCTGGGGAATGTGGAGGGTTTCTGAAAGCAGCAGCTGCTACAGCTACAGAAATTGCTGACCAGTATTTAAAGGTTGAGCAGCGAGCTCATTGGCTACTGATAAAGCAGGAACCAATCACCTGTGCCCTATAAATAGTGATGTGATTGCAAGCAGGTTGAGTTATGGACCTATCAGCCTGCACCATTTAGTGCTGCGGTTCTCAAACCTGTCCTGGGGACCAGTTGAAGACGGTGTCGTGTAAGCATTACAATCAATTTATTTTTAACTAACAAATCACAAATGAATGCTGTCACGTAATAAATCTGCTTCATCAAACAACTTAAATAAATTGCTAATTACAAATGTAAAGCCTGTACAAAAATTGTACATTTAATTTATCTTTTATTACTTTTGTTGTTTTGGTCGCATGGCTGTTACTTTATAAAGGTCCAGAAATTCATCCATTTTTTCGTCAGGTGTGTGATGTTCTTTTTATAATATGATGTCATTACGTTGATGTCTTGCCGCCAGCCAGTCGCTGCATTACTGATCATGGTTTAGAGGATCGATATACCTGACCCTTTCCAATTAAGACAAGTAATCTCAGACAACTTAACCCAGATGTTTTAATCACATCTGCAAATATGTTTGAAGAACTAAATTAGCCAGAGATCAGTTATCACAATTAGGCATCTGTCAAATCTGGTACAAAGAACGGACCCCAAATTACAGGACAACACAACAACTTTTGTTAGAAAGATTTTTTTCTTCCTACTACGTTATTTAAATTTGTTAGAAGAACATTTCTTTTTTCTTTTTTTTACAGTGAATGGCAGTGAGTTTTGCATGGGTGAGCTTCATTTAAACATCTACTTTTCTTTCCTCTGACCCTAAACAAGAAGTGTCTTTAGATAAAGTGTGAGTTACATGAACATTTCTTGTGGGCAAAAGGAGCGTGACGGGCTCTCGGCTCTCGTGTGGAGCGGATCCGATGGTTGATTGATGATGTGTGCTGGAGAATGATGTTTGTTGGCTGGCTGTGGTCCCATCCATCTGTGGATAATTCATCTGGAGGGATTCCAGGTCTGTTACAATGATGCACTTAAACCTGTTAAGCTCCAAATCCCACACACAGGACACCCAATAGCTCAGAGAGTCCATCTGATACCTCACACTCCACTGTCACACCACTCCTCTTCAACTCGGCACCAGTCAATACTGTGGCGCCGAACGGACAGACCTCCATCACTCATCAGCTGGCCTTCTGCTCGCTGCCGTCGTAACACAAGATGCCTTTTCCTGTGTGGACTGTCCCTTCCGTTCTCATGGTCTGAGCTCAGTTTTACTCCAGTGTTCACAGGCAGACTGACCACATGAACTCGACTGACCTGTTCTCCAGTGTGCGTAAGCCCATCTTCAGTGCAACAGAAGGCCAAGCGTCTCAAGGACTGCCACTACAACTGAGACTGGTTTGTAGTTTAATGGTATTGAGGGAAGAACATATTCGGCATCATGCTTTCTACCCAACCTGGTCTCACAGAATTCCGTGAGATGAACACGGGTCCTTCACCTCTAGTTTCACGGAATCGCCGAAAATTCAGTGATGGGTCCACGGAAGTGATGCCTATGTAAGTCAATGACAGTAAAAAGTAAGATATTATGAATATTTATAGGCTACTTTTATATTTTGGAGCAACTAACTCCACTCCTACCCTAAACCTACCCCCTCTCAACAATACAAAACACATTACAGGCAAATAAAAGTACAGCCACAGGTATTTACTGCAAAAACTGACCCAAAACAGTATAAAACAGTAACAGTATTGCATTCCAAGTCTTCTAACGTCATACAATATCTTTATGTAAAGAACAGAGTTGATCTTAACGTTTTACTCGTTGAAATGATCAGGGCCGTTTGAAGGAATTTGGGGGCCCCAAGCAAAATGGACATGGAGGCCCCCCCAATACCACCATCCCGCATGCACACAAAGCCTACAGGAACCACAGCATAGCCATACAGTTTAAGTTCACCCACACTTTATATAATGCAAATACTGCTGTTGCATATAATGTGCATAAAATGTGAACATTTTCAACAATTGAACATTTGCAAAAAACACCACTGTACCATTAAAAAATATTTGTAAACCTTTAAGAAACCATTTTTAAAACATCTATAAACATTACATAGATAGACGGACCAGATATTCCGAACACTTAGTTAAGGGTTACTAGTTGATTTGTAAACTGTCTATAAACATTATCTGGATGGTTATTATAAAGTTGCAACAGATGACTATAATACCTTGTTAAATAGTTAATAAACAGTATCTGTAAAACATGTGGGTTGTCCTTATACTGTACTTCAAAATGTAACAGTGTAAAAATTGCCACACAGAATAAAGTAACTGTTCAAGATCCATTGGTAACTTATAAAAATAATGTAATATTTGCATAAACTGTCACTACCGTATATCCCGACACTAGCACATTAAGATAAGCTATGAAAAAATCATGTTCCTCTGCCTCTTTCTGGTTAAATAATGTTTATGATAATAGTTAATATAGAATACTATATTAACTATTCCAGGTTATTTTTGCATAGCATAAATAATAGTTAGTATAGCTTATGCTATGCCACTTTCATCAAAACCTATTACAAAGTCAAGTCAAGTCAACTTTATATATATAGCGCTTTTAACAATGCAGATTGTTTCAAAGCAGCTTCACAGTGTTAAACAGGAAAATAATGACACAGAATTGTATTCAGCCGTACAGCCATTCTGGAGAAAACGGTGATGTCATCAGTTCATACAAAGCTATAGCAATGTCATTAATTACGATAAACAGTGATTCTGGAACAGAACTGCATCTTCCTTATCCCGTTAAAAAACAGTATGTAACGATTTTCCAATGTTTTCGTTACACAAGCAGCATTTAATTTGCCGTCAGGCAGGTAAGTTACATATTTTTGCTAGCCTACCTGCTGCAAAATTACACCATTTTTGTACAAGACAAGTAGAGCTATTTTATCCAGTGTAATTTATCACTTACCACTATCTTGTTTTTTCTTATCATCCTCTTCCTTTCTCTTTTTTCTTTTCTGGCTTCCTGAAGCATAAAATTCCGCTTCATGATGACTGCTGAGGAGGTTTTGTATTTTGCCGGCAGCAGAAATCGCGTGGTTGGCTGGCTGCTGTCAGTGACTACTGAGAGGGGCCCCTTGAGGGGGATCCCGATAACAGTGTCATTGCACTTTACTGCATTGACTATCAAAGGGGCGCTCACACAGTTTGTCGTTGCATTTTATTCTTAACCTGTCGTTGATTTAAAGGGGTGGTAAACAACGATTTCACTATTCTAACTTTAGCTAGCATGTAATGTTGCTGCTTGAGCATAAACAACATCTGCAAAGTTACAACGTTCAAAGTTTAAAGCAAAGGGAGATATTTGCTTTTAAAGAAATCAGTTTCTAAGAACTACAGCAAACGGCCAGTAGGCGACTACACACATTCCTCCAGGGTTCGTGACATCAACAGGCTCAATATTTACATAAACCCCTCCTCCGAGAATATTAAATAAGGGGGGGTGAGGCCATTTTGTATCGCGGCGCTGTTGTGGTATAGTTACAACACTTAGGCTGGAGTGTTGTTGCCGCGATGCAGAGGAAACGCTGTTATATTCATGCGGATTGCAGGTCTGGGGTACTTGCTTTGTTCAGCCTTCATAGGGACAGGGGTGCGTTGCAGAGCGTTTAACATAGAGCATGTTATATGCACGTGTGTTTGAGACGGAGGGAAACAGGCGCGTGCGGGGCTCCAGCAGCACATATAACAGAGGAAAACATCCACAATGTTCGCGAGTTCAATGCCAGATTTGCACAACGTCAGCGCGCCGAGACAAACGCGGCCAGTGCGTGAATGCACAACGCGCTCGGGGCTCCCTCCCGCAGCACATTTCACGGAGGACAACTTTCACAATGTTCGCGAGTTCAATGCAGGATATGCACAACGGCTTGTCCTGAAAGCTGGATTTACAAACAGAAGCTGTTTACGGGCCACAACCTGTAAGTCTGATTTATTTTTCATCGATGTGTTTTCCTGTAATAGGTTGTAGCAAGGAAGTAAACAGATGACAACACTGTTTTGCAAACCAGTCTGTTAAATGCTCATTCATACTTAACGTTATCCGACGAACACCTATCGTTACAAACACTAACGTTAAAATCTCAACAGCGAACTTGGCATTAGTGTAAATGATTCTTTGATTAGAGCTTTTATGTATTATTTATCTACAGGCATGCTAAACATGCTTCTGGGTGTGATTTGGCTAACTTACTAGTTAAAGCCAGTGCTTAGTGTTCGTTTTGGGTTAATAGTTCTTGCGACAGATATTTGGCTATAATCGTTCTAAAAATACAAAAGTAACAGTGCCATTCAGTAGCGATCACTGTAGATCCGCAGTCTTTACTCTTGAGGAATGAACAGGTTGAACAGGTTCTGCTCGATCATCTTCACTTAAATGTTCTGGGTCTGATTCGGGCTCAGATTGGTATGTTTTTATTGACGCAATGGTTTAATACTGGCTAATACTGACCAAAGCACAGTCTACCGGTAAAGGGCGTGGCGTTTCCGACAAACATGCACTGCGGTTAGCGAATCAGAACACACTAGGCCAGCTAACCAATCAGAGCCCACTGCGTATTTTTGAGGGACTGGCTTCATACAACCCGGAACGCATCAGACCGTTTTACAAGGAGGGACAGAGCAGTGTAGAATAAAGGTCAAATATATGAAAAATAATGCAATTTTTTTATAAACGAAGCATGAACACATGTTAGAGTGCACCCCACAAACACAATCAAGCCTTCAAAAGAATGTGTTTTACCACCCCTTTAAGAATTTGCCTTGCCTTGTCGCGACGGGCCTGGAAATGATGATCCCCGCCGCTCCGTGCACGCACTCATTCATATATCTCATTCAAATAATACACACGACTCTTGAGCATGATCGGTCACGAGACACACGAGAGCCAATGGTATTTTACAATCAAAGCTGACGTAATGATGCCATTGGTCACAAGATGTATGACAGCCAATGCTGTCAAACCTGACGTAAAGTTTCTTCCGGCGGTAAAATTTGAAATGTGTTTACCGTATGATCTTCGGCGGATGGAGACGCTGATCGCCTTTTGGGAATTTTCTTCACACAATCAATTGTTTAGCCTCGGAACACTTGGAATATTTGTATTTTTTGAATAAATTGTGCCTGCAGTCATGTCTGCCTGTTATATCCTGTTTTTTTATAATACACAAATGGATAGGTTTAGGGAAGGGATTGGGTTACGTGTTCAAAACGTGTCTGAATAACGTTACCCTAAATTAAAAAAAAGAAAATAATTGCAAATAAAATTATGCTAGCTGATTAAATCGAGATTCATAAAGGCAAAATCATAGTTTCATGATGATAACCATGCCCAACATGTCTGTATGCTGTCATTGACTTACATTGGCATCCCTTCCATGGACCCATCACGGAATTTTCAGCGATTCCGTGAAACTACCACAGATTTTGAGGTAAAAGGCCCGTGTTCATTTCACGGAATTCTGTGAGTTCAGGTCGTTTTTACCTCAATCCAAATTCAATTTAAATTCAGGAATTGAATGAAATCCACAGTGCTAGTTTGTTGTGTGTGGTTACCAGGGTGTTGCTATGCGGATACTGTTCTGGGTACAAGGGCATCTCTGGGCTGTTTCTTGGTGATTGTTTACTGAAGTGTAAAGAGTCTGTGCATTATTCTGCTCTCTACATTTAGCTCGGGTCCATCCTTCAGTGTAAATCGGTGGGGATTTAAACCCGTATTCATCATCCAGGTGAAAACCATAAGTCTGATGTTGTAAAATGCACAACATTCATGTTTACAAAAATGGTCTTAGACGTGGAACAGTGCTCAGCGGCACATCAGGGTCTGAGCAAACGTACACACTTTTCCTTGTGAGAGAGTCGGAGAACTGCAGGCATTTCGCAATCTAAGCAATTCTTGACGCTCGCCGTTCTCAGGTAAGGGATTTGGAAGTTGACTGGTGCTTATTATATTAATGACACTAATTAGCAATGCACAGTTTCTCGATCATTTGTGATTTATAGATTTCACATCTGGAAGAGAGGCATGTGCACACTATTTGTGCGTATGTTTGTTCTCTGAATCACACTTACCGAAATTTGAGAAATGATTGTAAGTGTAGGACGATTTCTATGCAACATTTTATAAATGAGGCCCTGACTCTCGATTTTAGCAAGATTACAGTTTTTTACGATTGCTTAAGCACAATTTTAAAAACAAGGCTCATTTTGTCAAAACACTACACACAATTCACACATCCACTCTTACCCTTTTTCCACCAGAATGAACCAGGTGCTAGTTCAAAGCTAGTGCTACTGCCGGTTCAGAGTTGGTTCGAATGACGAGCCTTCTAAGAACCGGTTTGCCTTTCCACGGGCTAGAGAGCTAGCACAGAGCCAGGTCTTACGTCACTGTATTCTTCACATCTTTTCCAGCAACACTAGCACACCAAACACACCATCAACAATGGCGGACGTTGCGTTGTTTGTACAGACGGAGATTACAAGTGAGAGTAACGGTATGTGCATATCATTTATTTTAACAATAAGATATCAACTTTAGCCTCAGCATGCCATTGTAGGCTGGGGTATGAGAAAGCCATGTGGCTGTAAAGATTGCCCCGTTAGGCCGTGTATACCTATATCTATTATTATATAGATTTATATAGCTCACTTTTCCATTTAGTCTATCGAGGCCAACTCGGGCACCCATGCTGTCTTCTCCTCTCCTCGAGGCGATAGGCCGGGGTCCGAAAAGCCACGTTGGCTGAGAATGAGGCTCTGATAGATAAGCCAGTGTGGGGAAGGCCGCATAGGTCGAGTAAAGGCCACTATAGCCCATAGTGAGGAGAAGACAGCATGGGTGCCCGAGTTGGCCTCGATAGACTAAATGGAAAAGTGAGCTATATAAATCTATAAAATAATAGATATAGGAATTACCACCATGACCAGAAGTTTGTGTAGATAGTATACTTACCACATAAGATTTAAGTATTAGGAGTTAATTGATATGCTGTAAACTTACCTGATACTTGTTAAAACACATAGGTAATCTTAGTATTACCTGTAAAGGATGTAATGTATAATATAATATAATTTGTTACTGATGTTTAGTATAGATTAGATTCAACTTTATTGTCATTACACAAGTACAAGTACAAGGCAACGAAATGCAGTTTAGGTCTAACCAGAAGTGCAATAGCAGCAAGTGCAGGATATACAATGGTTGCATAATGCAGGACATGGATATGTACTGAATATATATAAATATATCTAAATAGAGAGATGGTTATTACTATAAACAGAACTGAATTTACAGGTGAGTATGTACAGTGAATTAATATACAGATGGCTATTACTATAAACAGAATTTACAGGTGAATATGTACTATGAATATAATATACAGATGGCTAGTACTTTAAACAGAATTTTTACAGTTAGAGGTATACAATAATATGTTAGGCAAGATGAGGAATATAGCAGTGGATTAAGGTAGTGCAATAAATTATGGACAGAGCTATCCGAAAAAAAAGTGTAAAAGTGCAGTGGAAAGTGGTTGCATATTACAGTTAGAAGTACGGTGCAAAATGCAAATGTAAACATTGGTACTATAAATACAGTCGGCAGTGCAAATGAGCATAATCCAGTTAAGATATGGTAGTGCAGAATGCATAAGTAAACAGTTGTTACTGTAATAAAGAGTCGGTAGTGCAAATAACAAAGTGAAGGCAGATGTGAGGTAGGAGAGTTAGCAGTATATGAGGGAAGTGGATCAACGGGGGTTTGAGTTCAGTAAAGAGACAGCTCTGGGGAAAAAACTGTTCTTTAGTCTGCTGGTTCTGGTCCGGAGAATCCTGAAACGCCTGCCGGAGGGCAGGAGAGAAAACAGTCTGTGGGCTGGGTGAGAGGAGTCCTTGAGGATGCTGCGAGCTCGATAGAGTCTGAGATGCAAGACGATCCCATGATCCCATGCATGTCTGATGGTTTGAGCATTGCATCTTATATAGGATTCGAATGCTGAAGATCCTGACCATTATGGAATCCCACATTCGGCTGTCGTTGTAGCAGCACGTGATCCTGAATGAATGTCTGATGAAATGGTCTGCAGTTCCGTAGAACTGTCACTAGATGAGTTTTTTTTTTTGAAATTATCTTTTTATTTAGAAAGGCAAATTCCCATCACATACATTAATTACAGCTTTAGTTGTTCAAGTACATAAGTAGGGATGGATTCAGATATTTTAGATAAATTGTCCATATTGCCCTTCTGAGATTTTCTTTTACGGACCACTACTTATTCCAGTTAAGAACATTAACTAAACAGAACAGAACCGGGATGCGCACCACTTCACATAATTAAAACATCACATATAAAGAGGGCAGGTCTACACAAAGCACTAGTATATTCAAATGAAATCAGATCTAATTGGTTTTACATATTCAGGCCATTTAGTCCAAATTTTATAAAATTTTTCTTTTTCAACTTTGAGGGAAAAGGATATCTTTTCCATAACATAAATCTCATAGACAATTTCAATCCATTCATCGATGGTGGGTGGGTCTACTTTTAACCATTTCCTTGTAACAGATTTCTTACTTGCTGCCAATAGTATCGGCAGCAGTTTTTTATCATTAATGTTCCATGTTTCAAACTCTAGATTGCCCAAATACACAGTTTCACATTTAAATGGAATGTTTACATTAAATATATTGTTTATATGTTTATGGATCTCTTCCCAGTAAGGTCTTATTGTCTGGCAGTCCCAATAAATATGGAAGTGATTAGCTCCATTAGATCCACAAAGTCTCCAACAAGCATCTCCACTTCCTTGATATCTTTTCTGGATGGGTGTGATATAAAATCGTACAATGTTTTTCCAGCAGAACTCCCGCCATGTGTTTGACCCGGTTGATAACCATTGTAACTGGCATATTTCTCCCCAACTCTCCTGTGTGATCTCCACGTTTACCTCCCTTTCCCATTTTTTCTTTATATATTCTGTATTTTCTTTTTTAGATAATTGTATAGCATTGTATAATTTGGAAATAATTTTGTTGCTTGGTCTGGGTTTAGTTAATGATAAAAATACTTCCAGAAAACCTGAATCAGTTGTTCCTGACACCCCTTTAAGATTTTCATTAAAGTAATGTCTTACTTGCAGGTACCTAAAAAAATCTTCATTTCCCAGTCCGTAATCTTCCTGTAGGGTTTCAAAACTCTGGAATGCCCCTTTGTGAATAAATGAATGATAAGTAGTTAAACCTTTTGAGATCCATATCTTAAATCTGCCATCGATTTTGTTTGGTGCAAAATCTGAATCGTAGGCACACCATCTCATCATTTTAGATGTTTCTCCTAATCTGCACATTTTGTCTATTGCCTGCCAGGACTTCAGAAAGCTGCCTGATATAGAATCATCTGGGATGTCTTGTTCTTCTAGTAATTTGTTATCACTTATTAGAGCTGTTATTGGGATTCCATTTAACATCGTACTTTCTATTTCTTTCCATGTTGCCGTATATGTTGGTGAGCACAGGCAGACTAAGGGTCTCAATTGGGCTGCATGGTAGTAAACCTTCTAAGCAAGGAAGGCCCATTCCACCCTTCTCTTTTCTTAATTGCAGTGTCTTAAATTTAATTCTGGCCTTCTTCCCTTGCCACAAATACCTTGCTATTAATCTGTCCCATTCTAAGAACTGTTTAGATGGTATTTTGGTTGGCAGACACTGAAAGAGGTATAGCATTCGTGGAAGAATATTCATCCTGATTGACTCTATCCGGGAACTTAAATTCAAAAAGGGAATAACATTCCATCTATGTATATCAGATTTAATCTTTGAATTTAATGGGCCGTAGTTGATGTCATACAGTTTTGAGAGGTCCCTAGGTAATAAAACACCCAAATATTTAATAGAATCCGCATCCCATTTCCAATTGTACATGGTCTTAATCGAGGTTGGTGGGTCATAGTTAAATTTTAATATTTGAGTTTTGTTGATATTAATTTTATAACCCGAAATGAAACCGAATTCCTCTAGTAATTTCATAAGTTTTGGGAGTGTCTGAGTAGGTTGTGTTATACTTATCAATAAATCGTCAGCAAATAGGGCCAGTTTTTGCTCTCTAGAATTCACCATTACCCCTTTTATATCCGGCCTCTGCCTAATCAGTTGACTCATGGGTTCTATAAACAGGGCAAAGAGGAGCGGCGACGCACAACACCCTTGTCTCGTTCCTCTCTCCAGAATAAATGAATTGGTTAGATCACCATTGATTTTGATTCTAGCTGTTGGTTTATTGTATAGAGCTGCAAATGTGTCAATTATAGTCGTATGGAAGCCAAATTTCGAAAGTACTTTATATAAAAATGACCACCTCACAGAGTCGAATGCTTTCTCTGCGTCCAAACTTAATATCAGTGTCTCCAGTTTTTGTTGTGTGATTTGTCTCATAACGTGTAGTGTTTTCCTGATGTTATCCTGGGTCTGTCTTTGTCTAACAAAGCCAGTCTGGTCCTTATGTATTAATATTGGTAATATCAGTTCAATTCTTTTAGATAATATTGAGGTGAATAGTTTATAGTCATTATTTAAAAGACTTACAGGGCGGTAATTCCCACAATCCAATTTGTCTTTCCCCTCTTTAGGTATGACCGAGATCATTGCCTCCCTCCATGAGGGGGGGATATTTTTATTTTCCAAAACCCAATTAAATGTTTTTAATAGTGTTGGAATTAGTTGGTCCTGCATTGCTTTGTACCATTCTGTGGGAAAACCGTCTGTCCCTGGAGACTTCCCCCCTTTCATTCTCTTGATTACTGATTGAATTTCTTCTTTTGTTATTTTAGATATTAATTTTCTATTTTGTTCATCAGTGATCTGTGGGAGGTTGATCTGGGCCAAAAAAGCATCGATCTGATTGTCGTTGCCTTTCTGTGGCTGGGAATATAATGTCTTATAGTATTTTAGAAAGCATTGTTGGATTTTTTCCAGACTAGTTTCTATTTCATTTGTTGCAGAGTTTCTTATTTTGTGTATAATTCTATCTGCTTGTTGTTTTCTTAACCTATATGATAATAGTTTCAGTGATTTTCCACCTACCTCATAGTATTGTTGCTTTGTGAAAAGGAGGTTTTTTTTAATTTCCTGAGTGTTTATTTCATCTATTTCTTTTTTTAATTTTTTTATCTTATGTTTGTCGTCATCCTTGAGAGACTTTGCATGTTCTTTCTGTTGTCGCTTCAAATCTTCCTCCAACTTTTCAAGTTTTATTCTTTTCATTTTCTTTTCATATGAGGATATAGCTTTTATTTTACCCCTAATCACCGCTTTTAATGCATCCCAGAGAATAGGTGGAGTCACTTCTTCATTATCATTATTATCTAAGTAAAGTCGAATTTCGTTTTTCAATTTACCCTTAGTAACCGGATTATTCAGAATGTTTGAGCTCAGTCTCCAGAGAGTGGATTTCCTTTTATTATTCATGTGGACTGACATATAAATGGGACTATGGTCTGAAATAGTGCTAGTTTTTATTTTACAATTTTCCACCCTACAAAGATCTCCTTTAAGCATAAAAAAGTAATCTATGCGTGAGTAGACATTGTGAGCGTATGAGTAGTGTGAGTAATCTCGGCTTGTCGGGTTTATCTCGCGTAAAGTATCAAAGTTGAAAAAATATGTCCCGAACGAACCAGTCAATCCTGTCACAAAATTCCACCTTTAATTACACTATAGTTCAAGAGAATTTCCCGATTAACTCCGCCGTCCTCAAGCTTTTGGTTAAATCCTTTAGGTCCCGGAGGGGGTCGGTGATGTTCTCCTGAAGGTTCTGAGCTTCTCCCTGTAGGATGCTTCCCGCCCAGCTTTGAGTGTAACCTTCCTCGCTCGTCTGTCCACTCTGGTCCATGATAACCGCTGCACCTGCTCCATGAGTGTCTCCGGAGGTCTGGTGGTTGTCACGGTGTAGCCTCTTCTCTGCAGGTCCTCTGATGCCTCCTCTATAGTGTCGTAGATTTTGGTTCCGTCGTCGTGTCTCACACGCAGCCTGGCCGGGAAGAGGGTCTGGAATGGAACTTTGCTTTCCTTCAGCACTTTGCGGATCTCTGTGTATTCTCTTCGTTTTTTGAGTATCAGAGGTGGATAGTCGTGATCCAGGTTTATGTGGTTTTCTTGCCAGGTAAACCCTTTCCTCTGCCATGCTTTGCGGAGTATTGAATCTTTTGTTTTAAAACTTAAGAACTTAATTATGATGGAGCGTGGCGGCGCATCCACCGGTGGCTTCGGTCCCAGGGACCGGTGGGCTCTTTCAATCTGCAGGTCGGGCATGTCCTCTGTTAACGCGAGACCTCCATGTAATAAATCTTCCACGAAAGAAACCATCGTTGTTGATTCCTTTTCGGCTTCCTCCGGCACCCCGTAAATCCTTATATTATCGCGTCTGGAGCGACTTTCCAGATCCAGCAGCTTGTCCTCCATCTTAGTGTGCAGCTTTAGCATAGCCGTGATAACTTCCTCAGTATTTTGGATCCTCTCTTCTGCTTTTTCAATTCGCCCTTCTGCCTCGTCCAATCTGGCATTCACCTTCACAATTTCTTCTTTTATTGTCTCTAATTGTTCTTTATTTTCTTGGCGAAACTCTCTTAGTTCTTGCAGAATCAGCTCCAAGACAGCCATTCCTCCACGTTGTTTGCTAGCTTAAACCTGTTCGTTGCTAATGTTGTTGTAACACGTCTTTTTCACCCCTGCCTTCGGACGATTTGTATTGCTCTAAGTGGTGTTATGGTTCTTGCCCCCTTGTCTATGTTTTTATGAAATTATTTATTTGGTTTGTATGGGGGAAATTTCTCTAATTTCTCTGGTTCAACTGGGAGCTCTCTCGTTATGCGGCCATCCTGGCGATGTTCCGACCGGAAGTCCCCCCTAGATGAGTTTTAAACCACCTTCTTGATATGGGAGAGACCCGTTGGGGAGTCTGAAAAGTGCAGAATGATTAGGGGTGCAGGGACGTGCTTTGAGACAGCCACGATAGTTCATGTTAGGCCACACAGAAAAAGCCACGGTAGGCCACATGGAGACAAAGCCCACATAGAGATGAAGGCTACGATATGCCACCTGGACAGAGACCACGTTAGGCCACAGACAAGTTCATGAAAGGCTATAGAGACTAACGAAAACGGAATCGATGAGTAGTAATCAATGAGAAAAACATACCTCAACTGTGAACGCTGGCCTCATTATCTGCAAACGTAGTAATGTGTGGGAACAGAACTTATATACTACAGGAGACTAATAATGATTGGCTGATAGATAATTAGTGAACGACGTGACATTGGAGTCTTCCAGGTAAAACTACGCCAGAGCTCCCATTTCTTTTGCAAAATGAAACACTTCATTCAAAATTTTACAATGATTTAACAAAACCTAATTCTGACACCGTATGGAAACCACAAGGTTCATACAATCTGATTCTGTTTAACTAATTTACACACTGCTGTTCTCAATCTTAAACACTTGTAAAATTTCTACTTTTCTTATTATAAAGTCTGGATTGGATTTTTTTAGGTATTGTTAGAATAAAGTATATGAATATATTGACCAAACAGTAAACACAAGACCAGGGGTCCATTCTTCGTATGTTGATTGTTGATGATTTGGCGTGATCTTGGATTGTTTGGTTCTTCGAAGCTCATCCTGGACTTGCTGTCATGGCAACAGGTCCGTAAAATCAAACCTGCATCTTGGATTAGGATTAGATTGCATCTTGAGGTGATACTTAAAATCTGTCCCAGCCACTGCTACTTTATTACAAGAGTTCTTTACTGAACCAGGGGCAATAATAATTTTAAATAATAATAATAATAATAATACATCTTTTTAATTATATGATGGAAGCTGTGAATGTTGCCTTTTTATAGTGCTTATACTGTGAAATACTGTGTGTAGTGTTTTGAAAAAAGTGTGAGGCTAAGAATGTGCTTTTAGTTGTGCAGATCTGGGTTGAGGTTATGCTCCTTTAGTGTCAGATTTCACTATGTCACGGAGCGCACACCTGTCACTGAGCGCGCGTCTTCACCTCCCTCCGGTCTCACACGCTCCTTGTCACCGGAGTTCTAGAACTGCAATTCCCATCATTCCCCTCTGCTATCATTAGTTCCCAGCCCTGTCTGGTTGTCTATTCATTATCCTCACATCCACCTGTTTATCATTATCCTCCCTTTATCTGGACTGCCTTGTTCTTTGTTCTTTGTGAAGTGTTGTTTTGCCACGCTGCATGTTGCTACGTGTTTCCTTTGTGGTTTATATCAGTGATTCCTTGTTTCATTATCTGAGTTAATAAAGTTCTGCAGATGGATCCGCCTGCCTCTACTTCGTCATTACACACTAACTGTGTTTTAATTTTAATTTTAGTGTGCAACCAATCATAAAAAAACTGTAATAGAGATGCTTAACTTAGCAAACACCACTAATAAAGTTGAAGACAATCTGTGAATTGTCTCTGCAGAGGTCTAAGCAGGAGAAGTGATGGCCGCGGGGCAACTGCATGATGCCTTATTCTGTACAGCTTGTCCTGATGTAGGGAAATAGTTTGCATTTTTTGGAGTCAAGCCCGGACTGTGGAGGGCAGAGTGTGTGTGTATGTCTGTGTGTGTGTGTGTGTGTGTGAGAGAGAGAGAGAGAGAGAGAGGAGCCATGTCCAGAGATGGTGAGATCACCACACTGTCGCCAGTTATCAGGATACCATCTCAGACTGACCACGAACGTCAAACACACATGCTTGTTTACCTGGTTATGATAGTCACATTAACCAATGTTGACATCCGCATTTATGTGGAATTCTGGATGTTTAAAAAGTAAAGTGTCAACATCAGTTACAGCTACAGTCATGTGTTTTTCATTCACAGTGCTTCCGTAGATCATCATAAACATGCTGACAGCTGACTCGTCCATCTCATCTGCCTGATATTCAATGATCCTGAGACATACTAAAGTCACAGCTAAAGCAACACGTCTCATGGCTCAATCATCATGATGCTGCGATACAGTTACAACAGCTGAAAGATCATTCAGACTCACTGTGGTCCAGTGCTGTCCAGTTGGATGAAGAATGAAGATGGTGTAACCTCGTGGTTAAACATCTGGGGAGGTGATTAAAGGTTGTAGGTTCAAACTCCATAATGGCTGCTCAATGATTCATCTCCATTGTGCCCTTGAGGAAGACACTTAACCCCACTCAAGGGCGATTGTCTCTTTAGAGGTAGCACTATAACTTACACACACACAGCGGACGGCTCATAAGTCCCTGGCACAGGCACGGTGACGTCTGGAGGGACAATGGTATCTGGTGGAGCCGAGGGAGGGAGGAGCCAGGGCAGAGCCGATAGGTTGACAGGCCGAGGTGGAGTGACGAGATAAGCGGCTGGAGGCGGAGACGGGGGATATTCTTTACTGGGCAGAGCTAAGACCGGAAGACCCGAGGTAAATCCACATTGTGGAGTGGTGTCAGAAGAGGAGCCGACCCAGATAGCAAAAAATATCGGCACGGCTTCTTTTTGCCGCCGGCCCTAAGCTGTCGGCTATAGGTGCGTCCCGCTGGCGGTGATGAAACGTTTGCCGCCGAATACGTCACTCCCATTTCTTGCGAGATGCCGCGGCCGAATAGCCGGCGGGCCGCCGGCTTCATTTTCTCTGGCGGTTGCCTCCGCCTAATGGACCGCGGCCGGCTGGCGGCAAGCCGCTTTGAAATACAAGGATTTCTACTCTCAAATTCGACCAGCCACGTTGGCTATGTTTGGCTTGTTGGGAAATAGAGTGGAACTGACAGCATTTTAACTAGTTCTCACATTTGAAGCGATTATAAAATCATAATAGCCTATATGTGAATTATATCAAATATTAGTTTTTTTTGCTCCAAAGCCATTAGGGTTTATAACAGATTCTTGACTCTTGATTCCATGATAAGGTTAGGTTTAGGAAATTAAATTTAAATTTTCACTTGATTATTTGCATGTCGAGTGTGTTTAAACAGTGTTGGTCAATTTGACCCATAATGGATGTAATACTTTTTTTTTTTTAGCATAATAGGAGGGTTAAGAAAGTTTGAAAGTTCATTTTAGAATAACACTTATTTTTGTATTGCCCTTTTTCTATTTCTTTTTGGACTGACTTTAAAACAGACATGACAAAAAATTAGAACTAACTTCATGACATTTTACTTTGTTTTCAAAACCCATATTTTTCTGAAAAACAAAAATATATTATTAATTATTTAGGAAAAATTCTACATTCATAAGACAAGAATAACTCAAAAGAAGCCCTCTAATATTACCTCTTATAAAGCTGATTTTTACAATATACTTTGAAACCCTCTCAAACATGAGGTCGCAAAACAAAAAGCTTACAAAAACAGAAACCTGAAAGCTTTTCAATTTCATGTGACTGCCTTAATATTATAAAGTATTTTCTATCTCAGAATTCTTATTTTTATTATTTATTTTATATACGTGTTACATTTGTTGTTATTCTTTGTTCTACATATTCGGAACTGTACCACAATGCTTTATTATTTTTATTTTTCTCTCATTGTACTTTTTGTATTGTACTTGTCTACATGTACTAATTTAAATAAAAATAAAATAAAAAAACAGAGAAGTACCTCCACCGGCCGAGAGGGGCAGTATACCTAAAAAAGACGGAAGACAAACCGGTAAAACATATGAAACAGCGGCCGGCAACTCATCACACGGTTTTAGTATTTGAAGAGAGGAGATCAGAAAATATCCTCGACTACGAGCGTTTAAGTAAGTACATGTTTCCTTTTTGTGTAACACAATATTATGTTCATTTTTGATGTATATACCGGTAGGTTGTTTTAATTAGTTTGTTCCGAGACGCACGCTGATATAGTGCACAATGCACAGTGTTAGCTAACACGTGCTGTTTCGCCTTTTTTTACACACTGAGTTCAAGCATGTTCTACATGTTAAAATGTATCTAGCTACTGTAGGTAAGTTAGCCAAAGCTTTACATCTAGAAAGACTTAAGTTTAACTTTTGGTGTTTTCTAACAAAACAGAATGTATATAGGTTATTTAAATTATTTTGTTAGTCCGAACAAGCATGCTGCTAGGTCAGTTTTAGCAAGTGTTAGCTAACATGTGCTGTGTTGCTACTGTTCTTCTAGCATTTAAGGTCATTTATGAGTTATTTCTCTGAACTGCTGTACTTTTTATGTTTGAGGACAATGCAGTTTACTTGAATCACTACACTGAATGAATACATTTTACTGTTCCACATTTGGCTGACCAGTCCCCCCCCCCCACAGCATAGCTACTGTATATTCTGTATATAACGTTAACAATGCGGTTTTGTTCACATTTTCTTGCAGATACCTTGACCAGAGCACAATCGGTTATCTTCATCCAAGAGACCTACTGTTGGACAATCGTTTCGGCTTTCAAGGTAAATAAATTGTTAGTCACAATGTCTAGTTACTGGGCTATAAGGAGAAGAATATTGAAAGGAGTTGAGATGAACAAACAGGAAATTGCAGCTGTTGGAAACTTTAACAGTATGGAAAATTGTGCCTTTAGTTGTTGTTTTATTTATATATATATATATTTTTTTTTATGTAGATTTCCAGAATGAGAACCAAGCCCTGAGGGAAAGCAATGCACGAGCAGGTGAGAACATGCACTCTTTCTTAAATTTTACTTCTTTGACTGTGATGTAGGTCCAAAATTACCAAATGCCTTTCATTTTGTTGCTTCGGATGGCAGCGGCTCACTTCAAGAGCAGGTGAAGCAAGTGAAACAATGTTGATGACGTTTGCTCGTACTGGACAATCAGGTACAACTTGCAAACAACACCTGTGGTTGTTGGTTTAATTCCCACTGGGGCCACCTGTACATGTAGTAGACCTAGTTGTAAATGTCATAGTTTAGTAGTTGAGGGACCAGGACTGACTGCTTTATTCTTTTATTCTGTGAACCCCTGTAGGTGCAGATCAGACCCTAATGCTGCGACGTCTTGGAGAGTTTGGCGATGTTGTGCGTAGCATGGACAACAAAATGGACACTATGCTGCAACATTTCAGTGCCAATGTGTCTTTTGGAGAGTTATCCCTGCCAGGGGGTCTGTTACTCCCCCTAGAAAACCCATTTGCCGTTGCTTGACAACAGTTTGAGGCAGGATAAAGAGCTCCAGGAACGATTTGTAAGTGTGCTGATTTTGTTTATAATGCTGTAGGGTAATCTAAAAAGTAAAATTTAAGATTGTACACTGCATATTCTACAGTCTGAATCCACAGCCTGTCACATTTTTATATTTATGTATGAGAAGCTTCAGAGATATGTAATTTGTAACACTTTTTTGTATTTTCAGCTTCGGTTTTTGGCAATCAAATGTGGGAGGGACCTAAAGACAACCGTGTGGCGAATACTTCAGAGTATCTTCTCTAATCACCTTTCCATTAATACAACCTGGACGGGTGTAGGGGATAAAGCATGTTTTAGAGACAGGTTCCTGAAGACCATTGTTCAAAGTAATATATATAGAAATATATATAAATTTGTTATATATTTAATTAGATGTGTGTGGCCTTATGCCAAGCAAATGGAATGACAGATCTGTATTTTCTACAGGAGCCATCCGGAAGAACCCGGCAACCCAGGATGCCACTGATGAGGCGGTCCAGGTTAACGTTATGCGTTACCTGAAAGGAGCATCTGATCGTGAAGGTGGAAAAAGACGCGCACAGCTGAGAGGGACCCACAGCCGACCTCTTATATCTAGGCTGACTACTGACACCTGGAACCCTTTCTTTATCCTGCAGTCAGTAACATCAAGACCCCTAAAGAAGCCAGAAGTTTCAGGCTACACTCACCCAATCCACACTGTTCACTGTGGAAATTAATTTTTTTTTTATTCCCTGTGACCCTGCCTTGAAGGCAGCTCCTTGGATGGATATGGGATGGCGAGGTTGTTTGTCCTTTATATAGGCGCACAAGAAATCACTGAAGATAAGCCAATTTGCGCTGCCTCATTCTGGAGGTCGGGGAAAACCGGAGAACCCATAGTCAGGCTTGTTATAATGTTCTGTTCTACTACTGTTCTATTCTTCTCCAGAGCTTTACTCTAAATTATTACCATTTATCCTATTGTTAGAAATGGCTTGTTAAATGTGATGTTATACCTCGATTTATTTGGTATCCTGCACATTCTTTGGTACCAAATATCCTCATTATTTGATATAATGTTTAATGGTAATTCTTTTCATCCCAGAGCTGACCTCTTTGTTATTAACAAATATTGTAAGTGTTATAATTTGCTTGTAAGGCTGTTTTTTTTTTTTTTTTAAACCAAAATTTAATTGGAAACATGCAGGTTCTTTAGTAAAAATGTTTGTTTTTGTTATTTATAGGCCTATTTAAGCTTATTTATTGTCTGTTATTTATATTTCATTTATATTATCTTGTATCATTGACAGTTACTGTACTTTGAAATGTGGAATAAAAATGCCAAATGGGAATTTATCTGGTTTGTTCAATTATTATCCATCATAAACTTCATGTTACAAATATATGAATAATAAATAAATAAATATATATTATTTATTACACAATAAGCGGAGGCAGATCGCTCGAAAAAAGCGTTTGCCTCCGCCGGGCCGCCTTCTGGTATAAAGGCGGCGGAACGGCGGTTTGCCTGCGGGCCGGCGGCGGAACGAAGGCGGCAGGAAGCCGGCTGCCGCTTTTAAAAAGCGGCTGCCGCCGGCGGTGCGCCGTCAAACGTGTTTGCGATTACGCAATTCTGACGCTTCTACAGCCGCCGGATCACCGCCGGTGGTCCGCCGACTCATTGCTATCTGGGGATGGGCTGAAGGGAACCAGCGGAGGCGGGGCAGAGGAACTGGCTGATTTTTGAAGAGGAGGCGGGCGAGGGAGGCTGGACTGGAACTCTGGAGACACAGGAGACTTTGAGCTGGATAGGACCAATGGGGACGGGAGATAGAGGCCAGCTGCAGCTCACTTTCAGCGGTGGGAATGTGGATGGGGACTTCCTCCATTCCCTTGAACTCCACTAGCATTCCCACAGCGGCACATGATATTGCCGACTCACACACCCGGTCACACTATCTTGGGGGCTCGGGCTCCAGGGTGATGGTGGGCTCAGTCCTCATGTCTGGCTCTCTCGCTCTCTCCATCTGTGATGCGCTGTGTTTACCAGCACCCAGTCCACAAAAGCTGCAAAATCTTTATCTCGGGAAGGCGCGTGTGTTTGGTTTGGCACGACAAATCCAAAAAATCTTGTGTGGTTCTCCAGAGAATGGCACTTCTGCTCCAGACAGAAGAATTTACATTAGCATAATATTAGCAGTACTCATTTTTCATCTCCTGTCGTTCAGATCAGATCGGACGAATCCAATAAACACCTGCATACATCTCTGTGTAAGGGTCCACTCTTCAAAATGCATCCCACTTTTTAATCCAAAACAACGAAAAAATTGGGAAAAAACTAAAAATCCTCTGTTGTTTGCAAGAGAGTTTTGAGTTAGCGTAATCACTCATGTCCATTTTCAATGAAATATCGATTCTAATCCGTTTCTGGCAAACTCCCCCTGCAAGAATAGTCTCTTCCACGTGAAATGAATCCTCCCTCGTCTCTCTCCTTCAATCAGAGTCTCTCCTGTGATGCATCATATAGAGGAAGCGCCTTACAGGCTTGGTGAGCTGTCAATCATTGCGCCCATGGTTTTCGTTGGATAAAGGCACTCGGTGCCTAGCCAATGCCTTTCCAACAAAGGTTTGATTGATGGACTTAGTAACCAATCCAAAGGCATTATCTTGCGCAGTTTATGTAAGTAGGATTTGGTGAATACTACTAGTGCTTACGCTTTCATAACACCAGCACGCTGTCTGTCTGCACGCTGTCTATGGCGCCTGCTAGTGTTCAGGGCAGAAACTGCAGTGGAGACTCTATGACGGACACATCTAATCAGCTAAATGAGTTTTTTACACTTTGTTATTTCTGTAAATAGTTGTTTTAGTTTTTCCAGTAACTGTTTATCCATTATAATTAGCAGTTTATTGCAGTTTATTGCAGATTTATTTGAATGAAAAACTACTCTTTACAATTGTAACTGTTCTGAAATAAATGGCCTTTTTGAAAGGACGCCTAGACTTTTCTTGACATAAAAGCTTACAGAAGCTACATTACTGAGAGAATCATCCTCATATTTGAATCATGACATGATTACACATTCAGTTTTATATTTAAGTTATTTTCAGGCTCTTAACATTAAATTCTCATATTTTTTTCCCTAAGTGAAAAAAAAAACGTGAGTCACTTACATGTATATTACTCTGTTCCCATATTACTTTGAGTTATTATGACTCTTGGGTAGCAACATTTCAAGTGTCTAGTTTAAAATAAGACCAGATTTATGATTATAGACAACAGGGTTTAAGAGCTGCAGACATTTTCATTTGGGTATGTCGTTTTCAAAGAAATCTCAAAAAATAGGGGCGCAGGTTAAGGGTTAATATACAATATATTCCGTGAAATTAGTGTGATTTGAAGGGGAATCAAAAGGCCAAATCCTGACTGGATGAGAAGAGGAGCTGGGGATGGAGGAGGGCAATTAGCTCCTGAGCAACGCGATAAGGACCTTATACATGAATGCTGTGAAAGCATTCCTATAGTAGACATGAATCAGCTCAGAGTCAGCTGACACCACACACAGAAACTAAAGGCCTGGGACACACTAGACTAGATTTTCACATCATAACCGATTTTAAAACTGTGGGAGGCCAGGCCACAGACATTATGATTTTTAGCATTATAATCCTCAGAACACACACACTAGATCAGGGGTTCTCAACCCTGGTCCTCGAGGCCCACAGTCCTGCAGAGTTTAGCTCCAACCCTAATCAAACACACCTGAACCAGCTAATTAAGCTCTTCAGGATTACAGGCAGGTGAGTTAGATCAGGGTTGGAGCTAAACTCTGTAGGACAGTGGGCCTTGAGGACCAGGGTTGAGAAACCCTGCACTAGATGATTCAGCCGGACCGCGAGACCAGGGTTGGGAAGGTGACTTTTAAAATGTATTTCACTAAAGATTATAAAATATAAGTAATTTGTCATTTGTAACGTATTTCTTTTGATTAAACAAGTTTTATAACTAAATCTAAATACGTTAAAATACTTTAGAATACTAATAATAAGGCACAGGACTGGGTTTTCCTCTGCATATTATTTTAAACAACATCAGTCTTCCACAATATTTCTTGATGCAAAAAATACAGACAATCTTACGAAAAAATAAAATAAATAAAAAATACTGATGCTCAAGAAGGAAACACGACGCATTAAGATCTGGGGTGTGTACACGTTTTGAATCGGATGAACAGGGTCAAGTCTACTCATTTTGTCTTCTGGGAATCAAGTAGTTATTAGCTTTTAAAAAGGCAGTACTAAATGAAAAATATGATCTTTAAACAAAATAAGACAATTGTACACATCCTGTTAAAAAGTGTTCACCCCCTGCTCTTACAGCACTAAATATAACAATAAAAAAGGTCATTGCGACTTTTTGTCTCACAATTCTGACTTTTTTTCCTCACAATTGTGTGTTGTAAAGTGAGTTATAAGTCTCAATTCTTAGAAAAACATCTTCCCCTCAAAGTTGTACATCATAACTCGTAATTGCGATATTACAGCTCACAATTCTCAGAAAAGAAGTCAGAATTGTGAGATTAAAAGTTACAATTACCTAAACAAATGACTGAACATGAAACTGTCTTGGATCATCAGGGAACGACACACACACACACACACACACACACACAGTCGTGGATCATCAGGGAATGACACACACACACACACACACAGTCGTGGATCATCAGGGAACGACACACACACACACAGTCGTGGATCATCAGGGAACGACACACACACACACACACACACAGTCATGGACCATCAGGGAACGACACACACACACACACACACACACACAGTTGTGGACCATCAGGGAACAACACACACACACACACACACAGTCGTGGATCATCAGGGAACGACACACACACACACACACACACACACACACACACATAGATTGACAGACAGTTCAGATTCAAGGGTTTGTACTTTTTTGAATGTGGTAATTTGTATCCCTCCAGGGTTACACTTTATTTCGATAGTCCACTTTAAACATTCTACTAACTATAAGTAACTTTGCAACGACATGTCAACTAACTGTCAATAAAGTATTAGTTGACTGTCAGTAGACTGGTAGGTTATGGTTAGGTGTTAGGGTTCGGGTTAGTAGAACAAGTTGAATTGTAGTTACCAAGTTACTTATAGTCAGTAGAATGTCTGTTGGGGGACAAACAAAATAAAGTTTTAGTAAATATTAATCAGACAGTCTACAAATACTCTAATAACAGTTAGTTGACATGTAGTTGCAAAGTTACTTATAGTTAGTAGAATGTCTAAAGTGGACTATCAAAATAAAGTGTTACCAAATCCAGTCATTTTGTTTTGTGGATTATATGGTAACATCTATTATGGGAAATATCTTATTCAGGACAGTACAAAAGAAAAGTAACGTGCAATTTTTATGATCCCAGAACCCTCTCATATTGTTAAAAGTATTAAAATAATCACTGTTTTCTCCGGAGCGGCTGTACGGCCCAATCTAATTCTGCTGCATTATTTCCTGTTATCACTGGAAAGCTGCTGTGAAACAATCGGCATTGCATAAAGCGATATATAAATAAAGGTGACCTGACTTGACAAACATATTCATCCTCATGCAATGATTTTACAGGAACATCAACCAGAGCAGTGTGTTTGAGAACAGAACCCTCACACTAACCCTAAGCCTAACCCTAACCCTAACATCACATCAACCTTTCCCTAACCCTAACCCTAAGCCTAACCCTAACCAACACTAACCCTTTCCCTAACCCTAAGCCTAACATCACACTAACCCTTTCCCTAACCCTAACCCTAAGCCAAAGCCTAACATCACACTAACCCTTTCCCTAACTCTAAGCCTAAGCCTAACATCACACTAACCCTTTCCCTAACTCTAAGCCTAAGCCTAACATCACACTAACCCTTTCCCTAACCCTAACCCTAAGCCTAACCCTAACCCACACTAACCCTTTCCCTAACCCTAAGCCTAACATCACACTAACCCTTTCCCTAACCCTAACCCTAACCCTAAGCCAAACATCACACTAACCCTTTCCCTAACCCTAAGCCTAACATCACATTAACCTAACCCTAACCCTAACCCTAAGCCTAACCCTCACACTAACCCTAACCCTAACCCTAACCCTAAGACTAACCCTCACACTAACCCTAACCCTCACCCTCACCCTAACCCTAAGCCTAACCCTAACCCTAACCCTAAGCCTAACCCTAACCCTCACCCTAACCCTAAGCCTAACCCTAACCGTCACAGTCCTGATGGATCAGTGGCTTATACCTAAACTTAACCGTCACAGTCCTGATGGATCAGTGGTTTATACCTAACCCTAACCGTCACAGCCCTGATGGGTTAATGGATTGGGTTGGGATCTATCCCCACACCCATTCCTGCCTAAACTTAGCCCTCACAGTCCTGATGGATCAGTGGCTTATACCTAAACCTAACCGTCACAGTCCTGATGGATCAGTGGCTTATAC
>JARQWZ010004232.1:57500-119796 GCA_033150135.1 Gobio occitaniae
AAGAGATATTTATATTTATATTTATTCATACTACTCACATACTGTAAATATGTTTATAATCTGTAAATGCTTATTCTGACTAAACGTAACCAGCAGCCATATCACCCTGCAGCCCAAGACTGGTTTCCCACTGAAGCTAAGCAGGGCAGAGCCTGGTTAGTACCTGGATGGGAGACCAACTGGGAAAACCAGGCTTCTGCTGGTAGAGGTGTGTGTGAGGCCAGCAGGGGGCGCTCACCCTGTGGTCTATGTGGTTCCCAACGCCCCAGTATAGTGATGGGGACACTATACTGTAACAAGCACCTTCCTTCGGATGAGACGTTAAACCGAGGTCTTGACTCTGTGGTCATCAAAAATCCCAGGATGTCCTTCGATAAAGAGTAGGAGTGTAACCCCGGCATCCTGGCCAAATTTGCCCATTAGCCCCTGTCCATCATGGCCTCCTAATCATCCCCATATACAGATTGGCTTCATCACTCTGTCTCCTCTCCACCAATCAGCTGGTGTGTGTGTGGTGGGCGTTCTGGCGCAATATGGCTGCCGTCGCTTTGTCCAGGTGGATGCTGCACATTGGTGGTGGTTGAGGAGATTCCCCCCTTCTATATGTAAAGCGCTTTGAGTGCCTAGAAAAGCGCTATATAAATGTAACAAATTATTACAAATGATTAATTAACTGTGACCTATTATTTTTTTAATGCTATTTTCATATTTTTATTCTTAGAATTTGTATTACTATGTTCTTGTTGTGTTTGTGTTGTATATGTGCACTGGAAGCTTCAGCACCAAGAAAAATTCCTTGTGTGCACACTTGGCAATAAAGCTCTTTCTGATCCTTCTAATATCCAAAATCCTTGGGATAATATCCTATTCAACTGTTTTCAATGGGAGCGCCGCGTTTTAAGAACACCATGAGCGTAACGAGGCGCTGAGCGAGTATTTCACGCTCAAGCGCTGAGCGCTCAGTGTTTTTTACTGGTCGTCGAGAGTTGAAGAATGTTCAACTTTGAGTAAAACGCAGCGCTCATCACTGTCACTTTTCACCCAGCCGTCCAATCACAGTGGAGGATGGGCGGGACAAATAGAACAACAACCAACCGCCACATCCTGCTTGTACTGTACAACGTCAACAGAATGCGCGAAGCAGTATAATAATGGAACAAAATAATTAAAAACAAGAGCCAGAGCAAATACTTTACATTGTATCAGTATTTTTATATAGAATCAATACAGAAAAAAACTATCTGTGACATGAGATGCTAGTAACACTTCCGCGGATATTCCGTATCATAACAAGCAAAGAGTCTCACCTGAAAAAAACCCTGCACTGCCAAAACGCTCTCAAGAGGCCACAGCGAGACGTTTTCAGCAGAGCGCCTAGAGCTTTCAGCCGGATAAAAACGCTTTGGTGGACACGCGGCCTTAGTGTGAAAATGCAGAAAGTTTTGTGTGATGGGGTTAGTGGGGCAGAATATACAGTTTGTACAGTATACAATAGTTATGTTTATGGAAACTCCCCATAAAACATGGAAACCCAACGCCAGACTCTGTTAGCAGACCTGGAGTCATTCGTGTCATTGGCCTTCACTGTTTCTGTTGATTTCTGATGAAAAGTCTAGATGTGAATGTGATTCATCCGGCAGTGTATGAATGTCATTCTGTGTCAAAATCAAATGAGATAAATTTAGATTTAGAACAGCTTCAGTCAGAGACACACAGGTAGACTTTAGCATGTTTTATATGTGTGTATTTAATTCCTCACAAAGGTTTGTAAGTGCAGAACATGCAGAAACAGTAAAAGATATCAGTCTGTCGTTCAGAGGACATGCTTTCTAATGTCCAATCTAACCTGACCCTGACCCTAACCCTAACCCTAACCCTAACCCTGACCCAGACCCTAACCCTAATCCTCGAATATACTAAAACCGACCTTCATAAAGAGTAGGAATGGGATTACCGTGGACTTGAAACAAATAAAATGGCATGGTTGAGGACAACAAAGTAGGGTTGGAGACGTGGAAAGAAGGGAAAACAAGATAACAGAAGAATTGTGATAGAGAAGAAAAAGAGGGGGGAGGCATAACCAGCGGCAAGAGTGGAGCAACCTCATCAAAAACATGCACCGGCCAGTGGCTTCCGGCGTCCTCCCTAAACAAAACTGGACGGCCCGAAAGGGTGGTCTGGGGGGAGGCGTTGCTTTCTCAAAAAACCTAACAATGACCCTAACTCTGACCCTAACCTAACCCTGAACCATGACCCTAACCCTGACCCTGACCCTGACCCCAACCCTAACCCTGACCCTGGCCCTGACCCTAAATCAAAAATTCTAAATCAAAGATAATGTATATTGTTCGAACTGCGATGAAAGTGAAAGAACTGAAAGACTATCCCATTATTCAGTCTCTGTACCAGCAATGCACTCTAAATGAGGCAAAAAAGATTTTAAGTGATCCATCACATATACTTCATCCCTGTTATGATCTCTTACCCTCTGGAAGAAGGTATAGAGTTCTCCGCTATAAACGGAACAGGTTTAAAAATTATTTTGTGCCCGTATCAATTAGATTGTTGAATATGGATAAGTGATGCTCTAGCTATTTTTCATGTGTAGGGTATGTATTGTGTGAGTAAATTATGGTGTACAATTTTTTATAATGTATCATGAATGATTTTTATAATGAATGACTATGGTGTACAATTTTATAATGTATCAGGTCCTGTTCAATGCTGGTTATGAAGTCCATCTCAAATTTCCCTTTATGGGACAATAAAGTATATTTCATTTTATTTCATTTCATAACCCTGACCCTGAGGGGGGATGCATGTGTGCAGTCAGGAATGATGCATATTGATGAATATCAACAAAAAACTCTTGTATGATTCCTGCGTATACTCCCTCAAACACACACGAGGACATCAGCCTTCGAGGACTCCTTCACTGTTTTCAGTAGGAAATTATGATTATATCATGAGAGCAAAACTCTACTAATGTTCCATTAATGACTTAAGACAAGCCTAATTCAGTTTTACAATTTTCTGATATTTTCATCAGCATCATTTGTGCTTTTGTTCAACAGGAATCGATACATCAGTTATCTGCCATAATTCTTTTACAGACACACACTCCTGCTCTGTCTGTCAAGGGCAGTGTATTTCATTTGTGTGTGGTTAGAGGCGTTTATGGGTGTAAAGCTCATCTCTGTCACAGCTGAGCATGTAAAGTGTGAGTGTGTGTGTGTGTGTGTGTGTGTGTGTGTGTGTGTGTGTGTGTGTGTGTGTGTGTGTGTGTGTGTGTGTGTGTGTGTGTGTGTGTGTGTGTGTGTGTGTGTGTGTGTGTGTGTGTGTGTGTGTGTGTGTGTGTGTCAGGCTTCTGTCTGGTTCAGGCATTGGCATTTGTCCCAGATGCACATGAATCTAAAGAGTGAAGCTAATTATGGGCACAGACCCTCCAAACACAAGGCTTGTGTCACACCACATCTGCTTAACGGCAAAAACACTTCAAACACGTTCATCAAAGTTAATTCTAGTTCAAGTTAAGATACAGTTCATGTATATATAACACTGGCAAATAGTGTTATATAATAGTGTTTGTATATATATATATATATATATATATATATATATATATATATATATATATATATATATCCTTCGGATGAGACGTTAAACCGAGGTCCTGACTCTCTGTGGTCATTAAAAATCCCAGGATGTCCTTCGATAAAGAGTAGGGGTGTAACCCCGGCATCCTGGCCAAATTTGCCCATTGGCCCCTGTCCATCATGGCCTCCTAATCATCCCCATATACAGATTGGCTTCATCACTCTGTCTCCTCTCCACCAATCAGCTGGTGTGTGTGTGGTGGGCGTTCTGGCGCAATATGGCTGCCGTCGCATCATCCAGGTGGAGCTGCACATTGGTGGCGGTTGAGGAGATTCCCCCCTTCTATATGTAAAGCGCTTTGAGTGCCTAGAAAAGCGCTATATAAATGTAACAAATTATTATTATTATTATAATTATTATTATTATTAATTAATTATAATTATATATAATAAACACTGCAAACACTCAAGATGTGTTTTGTGCACAAAGGGATAATAAAGGTCCCCATGTGTACGAGAAACGGCCGGATCTTTAATGTTGAGGGCCTGTTCCTCTGCCGGAGGTCCTGGATCTGCACCTGCATCTGCTACTCATCTTATAATGGGACTTCTTTGGATCTTCCATCAGGACAATAATCCTAAACAACATCAACAACAAAAATGGGAAACTGAGCAGAAAATGAAGGTTCTGCCATGGCCGTCCCAGTCCCCTGATCTGACCCTACAGGAAACTGAAGAGGAAAACATGAGCTGCGTCCCAATTCACTGTGACCGCGGCACAACGAAGGGTGTCCCGATTCCCATGAAATGAAGGATACAACAGACGGATCCTTCGCCGCCTTGCCTACCCCAGAATTCATTACGAGCCCGACTGCAGAACACATTTAAACGTAAGCATTGGGTTTCAGCTTACTCAAATATCTCATGATACTAGAGATTCGATTTTTTTTAAAGTTTGTCAAGACATGAGGCTTGAGAAAACTTACCAGAAAGTTAGAAAAAGTTGAAGGTTGAAAGTTTTCAGTGTGAAGTGTATGATCATTAGACTACAGCCCCTCACAGCCCTTATGGTGGGCTAGATCCTGAATCTGTCTCACACCAGACCTTTCAGCTAGGCAGGACATTCTCTGCTATTACATCACATGATTTTATGAATTGTTTTATCCAAAATGAAAGTGATATCTGGGGTACATGATGAGAGAGACAAAGAGAAAATGGTGACTGACAAAAAAATCAAGTAAAAAACATTGAGCAAATACAGACCATCTCAATCTGACAGATGGGATGCTGAACACCCTAACTGTACAAACAACAGACACAATCACCACAATATACAATTACCATCATCACAATTACTATCAATAGATTTCCTGATTTCAACAAATGTCCAATTATGAATGTGGTCAGAGTTCTGTTCTGTTATTATCACACTATTTGTTTGGTCTGGTGTATTCTCCTTGTGGTCCTGAGTTCATTTGTCCTGTCTACATCTACACTGAAGTGTTGATTAGATTAGATTCAAGATTAGATTCAACTTTATTGTCATTACACAAGTACAAGTACAAGGCAACGAAATGCAGTTTAGGTCTAACCAGAAGTGCAATAGCAGCAAGTGCAGGATATACAACGTTTGCATAAGTGCAGGACGTGGATATGTACTGAGTATATATAAATATATCTATAAATAGAGAGATGGTTATTACTATAAACAGAATTTACAGGTGAATATGTACAGTGAACAATATACAGATGGCTTTTACTATAAACAGAATTTACAGGTGGATATGTACTATGAATATAATATAATATACAGATGGCTATTACTATAAACAGAATTTTACAGTTAGAGGTATACAATGATATGTTAGGCTAAAATGAGGAATATAGCAGTGGATTAAGGTAGTGCAATAAATTATGGACAGAAGCTATCCGAGAAAAAAAAAAAAAAAAAAAAAGAGTGTAAAAGTGCAGTGGAAGTGATTGCATATTACAGTGAGAAGTACGGTGCAAAATGCATAAGTAAACAGTTGTTACTGTAATAAACAGTCGGTAGTGCAAATAACAAAGTGAAGGCGGATGTGAGGTAGGAGAGTTAGCAGTTTATGAGGGAAGTGGATCAACGGGGGTTTGAGTTCAGTAAAGAGACAGCTCTGGGGAAAAAACTGTTCTTTAGTCTGCTGGTTCTGGTCCGGAGGATCCTGAAACGCCTGCCGGAGGGCAGGAGAGAAAACAGTCTGTGGGCTGGGTGAGAGGAGTCCTTGAGGATGCTGCGAGCTCGATGCAGACAGCGTTTCCTCTGGATGTGCTCGATGGCAGGCAGTGGAGTCCCTGTGATGCGCTGGGCAGTTTTCACCACCCGCTGCAGTGCCTTGCGCTCCGCAACAGAGCAGCTCCCATACCATACTGCCACACAGTTGGTCAGGATGCTTTCTATTGCGCAGCGGTAGAAGTTCACCAGGATAGCCGAGGAGAGCTGATTCTTCCTCAGTGTCCTCAGGAAGAAGAGGCGCTGGTGAGCCTTCTTGACCAGGCTGGAGGTGTTGGTCGTCCACGACATGTCCGCCGAGATGTGGATCCCCAGGAACTTGAAACTGGAGACACGCTCAACAGCCATTCCATTGATGTTCCATTGATGTTGGAAGTCCGTTGTGAACTTTATACCAATACAACACTTGACAAATGTAAGGTTAGCATACAGCTGCAAGAGCATCGTGCTATCTCATATATTTTGCTTTAGGAATATAACACTTTTTTTTTTTATTTGAATTGAATTATAACTGAATTTGGATCATTGGGTCTGCAACTTTTCACCCACTCTACTTGTGTGTGTGTGTGTGTGTGTGTGTGTGTGTGTGTGTGTGTGTGTGTGTGTGTGTGTGTGTGTGTGTGTGTACCTTGGTGAAATGGGCTGGACATTAATGCCTACTCTCAAATTACATCATTTTACAATACAAGGGATACAAATAATTAAGATTAGTTAAATGTGATTTATTATCAGCCCACAGTTTCATGAAAACAACAATATAAATAAAATAAGGCGTAGCTTCCCCTGGCCAGCAGGGGATTTTCGCACTCAAACTGCTGCTTCTGTTGCTTTTAGAGTGAAAAGCTGCTCAGAACATCTGGTCTAGGATCAGTTTTCGCCATAAAAATAGTATATTGGTGGTTTTGCATCCAGTGCGTCTGTGTTTGCGCTCTGGAGAGTGTCAAAGGTTTCAATTGACAAGTTTTTGCAGCGTTGAGCAATGTAGCCAATCGCAGCCATGGCTGTTGACTTCTTGAATGCAATGGCCAATCAGAAGTGTTTAAGTTAGAATCCACTCAAAACGCTGATTTCTGCACATTCACAAATCCACTCATTATAAGTGTAGATATTGTAGATTATGTAAATATGAGATTCCTTGTGCAGTGTAGACGGCTTTATTGATAATAGTGGAATTTCATGAGACCGTGTCATTGCGATGAACTAAGATGAATCGAGTGACATCTTTTTAGTGATCAGCCTATAAAGAGGACGCTTTTTGTGCGCTTTCTATGCGATATACATTGTGTGCAGAATTATTAGGCACGTTGATTTTCTGATCATATTTTTTTTCCAGGCACATTTGACCAATTCCAAACCGCATTAAACTGAATAAATACTATTCATTTAGTATTTAATCATTTATAAGTGATATATAATTGTTCACGAAGGCTGGAAATGAAAAACACATTATATTCAGGTGTGCAGAATTATTAGGCATGTTTTCTTTTACAGATAAATTGAGCCAAAAAAGAGATTTAACTCAGACTGAATAGTCAAAAATTATTAAATGCCCATGAGGATACAATACTAATGCAATACTAGACATTGCAGTTAAGGCCTGACTATTGGACAGTGAAATGCTCGTTGGGTCAGCAGGGTCAGACAAAAACATGTGGCAGAGAAAAGACACCTGTTAACAGCAAAAGAATGAAGAATTAAGTGTCAAACCATCAGGAACCCTTTATTATTATTATTATTATTATTATAGTCTCCAGCGCCATCATTTTCCAGAGCTGCAACCCTAACCTGTAGTGTTGTAAAATACTCTTTTTTTAAAGTATGTGGTTTACTCTTTTGAGTAAACCACATACACACTGCAAAGTTTCGGGAGTGACATCCGCTGATTTCATGTATTTGAGCAATTATTATTGTCATATATGAGTGGTTTTTCTCCTTTCCCGCAGAAAATAACGTTGTGTGTCGTTTGATTGGATGGATCTGAGTGGGCCGGTGCCACCCTGACTCTTCTGTTCTGCCTCGGCACGGACCAGATTTATGAACAGTAAACACGTAGCAGACATGTACAGTATTGTATGTGCTTCATTATTCATGTTTCAGCCGTTTAATCCTGCAGAGATGGATAGATTCATGACCTTCATGAAACACTCCCAGAACTGCACACTAAAAGTACATGACAAATCTCCACTGACAATACAGCATGCCAGTGGTCTTAGTGTTAAGAGCGCCAGATTTATACATATATGTTCATTTATACATTTATATGTATACATATATGTACAAATACATATATGTATTTAACACAGGTATATGTATTTAACACTGGTACAGTATATGCATTTAACACAGGTATATGTATTTAACACAGGTATGTGTATTTAACACAGGTATGTGTATTTAACACAGGTATGTGTATTTAACACAGGTATGTGTATTTAACACAGGTATGTGTATTTAACACAGGTATGTCTATTTAACACAGGTATGTGTATTTAACACGGTATGTGTATTTAACACAGATATATGTATTTAACACAGGTATTGTCACGCTCTGGCAGAAGAAAGTGCTCGACGAAGGAAATGAGGGTTACAAAAAACGTTTTTAATCTCAATAACAGACAGAGAGAGTTCAAGACACGATCACACGGACATGTGTGGACAAACAATAACCGACAAAGGACAGAACAGAACAGGGAGTATAAATACACAAGGTAATGGAGGGAACTATTTAGACACAGGTGGAGTTGATAAACTAATCAGGGATAAACGAGAACAGGTGAAGACAAGACAAACGTAATTGTAACAGGTATGTGTATTTAACACAGATATATGTATTTAACACAGGTATGTGTATTTAACACAGGTATGTGTATTTAACACGGGTATATGTATTTAACACGGGTATGTGTATTTAACACGGGTATGTGTATTTAACACGGGTATGTGTATTTAACACAGATATATGTATTTAACACAGATATATGTATTTAACACGGGTATGTGTATTTAACACGGGTATGTGTATTTAACACGGGTATGTGTATTTAACACGGGTATGTGTATTTAACACGGGTATGTGTATTTAACACGGGTATGTGTATTTAACACGGGTATGTGTATTTAACACAGATATATGTATTTAACACAGATATGTGTATTTAACACAGGTATGTGTATTTAACACAGGTATATGTATTTAACACAGATATATGTATTTAACACGGGTATGTGTATTTAACACGGGTATGTGTATTTAACACGGGTATGTGTATTTAACACGGGTATGTGTATTTAACACGGGTATGTGTATTTAACACAGATATATGTATTTAACACGGGTATGTGTATTTAACACAGGTATGTGTATTTAACACAGGTATGTGTATTTAACACCGGTATGTGTATTTAACACGGGTATGTGTATTTAACACGGGTATGTGTATTTAACACGGGTATGTGTATTTAACACAGGTATGTGTATTTAACACAGGTATGTGTATTTAACACAGGTATGTGTATTTAACACCGGTATGTGTATTTAACACAGGTATATGTATTTAACACAGGTATATGTATTTAATACAGGTATATGTATTTAACACAGGTATATGTATTTAACACAGGTATGTGTATTTAATACAGGTATGTTTATTTAACACAGATAAGTGTATTTAACACGGGTATATGTATTTAACACCGGTATCTGTATTTAACACCGGTATATGTATTTAACACAGATTTATGTATTTAACACAGGTATGTGTATTTAACACAGATATATGTATTTAACACAGATATATGTATTTAACACAGGTATGTCAAGTCAAGTCAACTTTATTTATATAGCGCTTTTAACAATGTAGATTGTTTCAAAGCAGCTTTACAGTGTTAAACAGGAAAATAATGCAGCATAATTTTATTCAGCTGTATAGCCATTCTGGAAAAATTTCAAGTATCATACAGTGACAGTGTGGGCTTTAGATCAATAATTTGATCAGTAATTTAGTTTAAATGGTTAATTTATTTTATTATTTAGATGTATTTCGATGTTTAGTTGAAAAATGTAGTGTCCCCAACTGAGCACGCCAAGCCAGAGGCAACAGTGGCAAGGAAACCAAAACCCCATTAGGAGACCTAATGGAGAAAAATAAACCTTGGGAGAAACCAGGCTCAGTCGGGGTGCCAGTTCTCCTCTGGCCAATTAACAAACAGCGTATTATTATTATTATTCTGGCAGTTTTACAGCTCGGAGGTCATAATAGATCAGAATATTCGAGGGACCGGGGGCAACATGCTGGAGACGGGTTTATTGAGGATGATGTTGATTAAATAATTATTAAAGTGCAATATTCGAATGATCGGAGGCAACACGCTGGAGACGGGTTTATTGAGGATGACATATCGATTTAAGTATTATTTAATTGTAATATTCGAACAATCTGAGTCAACACGCCGGAGACGGGTTTATTGAGATGCCGTGTCGATGAGGCAGTTGCAGGGGGCGTCTAATCACGGTCTCCCAGACACTTCAGGGTCCTGTGTTGGTCTTCTCTGGGCGCAGGTCCACCATCTGAACTGGATACGGCCCGGATCCGGCTGACTGCAGTAAACCTCGGGATAAAACAGAGAGACTATCATTAGCGTAGGTGCCATTCTTCTGATGATGTAACGAGTACATCAGGTGTTATGGGAAGTGTTCCCGGTTCCGGCTGACCTAGTTAATGCAGCCTAACAATCATTTCATTGAAAAAGTGTTTTATGTGTATGCCACAGTAAAGAGATGTGTTTTTAGTCTAGATTTAAACTGACAGAGTGTGTCTGCTTCCCGAACAATGTTAGGAAGACTGTTCCAGAGTTTAGGTGCTAAATAGGAAAACGATCGACCGCCTGCAGTTGATTTGGATATTCTCGGTATGATCAACTGGCCAGAGTTTAGAGAGCGCAGTAGACGTGATGGAGTATAATATGTTAAGAGCTCGCTCAAGTATTGGGGAGCTAAACCATTTAGTGCTTTGTAAGTAGTAAGTAAGATTTTAAAATTTATGCGATGTTTAATAGGCAGCCAGTGCAGTGTTGACAGAACTGGGCTAATATGGTCACACTTCCTGGTTCTAGTAAGAACTCCAGCTGCTGCGTTTTGGACCAGCTGGAGTTTATTTATTAAGCGAGCAGGGCAACCACCCAGTAGAGCATTACAATAATCTAACCTTGAGGTCATGAACGCATGAACTAACTGTTCAGCATTTTGCATTGAGAGCATGTGCCGTAATTTAGATATATTTTTAAGATGGTAGAAAGCAGTTTTACAGATGCTAGAAACGTGGCTTTCAAACGAAAGATTGGTATCAAAGAGCACACCCAGGTTCCTCACTGACGACGAGGACTTGACAGAACAGCCATCAAGTGTTAGACAGTATTCTAGGTTACTACTTGTGGAGCTTTTTTGTCCAATAATTAAAAATTCAGTTTTTTCTGAATTGATGTATGTAGGTATGTGTATTTAACACGGGTATATGTATTTAACACAGGTATGTGTATTTAACACAGATATATGTATTTAACACAGGTATGTGTATTTAACACAGATATGTGTATTTAACACAGGTATATGTATTTAACACAGGTATGTGTATTTAACACAGATATGTGTATTTAACACAGGTATGTGTATTTAACACAGGTATGTGTATTTAACACAGGTATGTGTATTTAACACAGATATGTGTATTTAACACAGGTATATGTATTTAACACAGGTATGTGTATTTAACACAGATATGTGTATTTAACACAGATATGTGTATTTAACACAGATATGTGTATTTAACACAGGTATGTGTATTTAACACAGATATGTGTATTTAACACAGATATGTGTATTTAACACAGGTATGTGTATTTAACACAGATATGTGTATTTAACACAGGTATATGTATTTAACACAGATATGTGTATTTAACACAGGTATGTGTATTTAACACAGATATGTGTATTTAACACAGGTATATGTATTTAACACAGGTATATGTATTTAACACAGGTATATGTTATTTGGAAACTATAAGCTCAGTTTAACAACACAAGTACCTTTTAAATATAATGCCATAAAAGTATTGTTGGTATAAATATATATGCATATTTAGTCCTCTAATGTGTTTGAATATTTCACCAGTATCAGCACAGGGACTTTTCACCATCACTCTTGTCTATGTTTGCAGAACTTGCATCATTGAGCCAGTCTTTATGTCTTTAGAGACAAGTGACAGAGTGTCTTTATGAGTGAGCAATTGAACCAATAACGGAACTGATTAGTCAAAAAAAAACATTGATTAATTCAGAAAAGAACCAAGTTGCTGAAACTGATAATTGCTCTCTGGACACAGAAGGATTGCATTGGTGTTTGATTAAAATCTGTCTGGAATATGTGATTGTGGCTGTCAAGAATAAGCATAAACATTCTGCATTCGCATTTTGTCGTGTGGATCATTCATCGCAACATATAACCTGATTCTCATGTTTAAAAATCTGCTTGATAAATAATGTATGCTACAGCCATGCTTTACAAGAAATTGTAATCAATCTTTTGGCCTTTAAACATCTTAAAATGCACATATGTAGACCCCCCCCCCCCCTGCTTTCCTCATACTGAGGGTTATTCTCATACTATACTCATTTCTGTTATTATTCTGAAGGAACCAAATTATTTATTGATGAATTATTTATTAATGATTCAATTGACAATATATTATTAAAAAAAAATTTTTTTTATTAATTCGTGAAAATACATACTATTGAAAATAAATAATTTTGATTGAATAATGATGTTGATTCTATTTGATTGGAAACATTAGCAGCATAATGCTCACAGTAGCCCTCAAGTAACTGCTTTATAATTATGTACATTTTCTATAAAGTAAATAGTGTTTGTTTGTTTTGTTTAAAAATGCTCTGCATTGCTTTCGCAATGGTGTATTGCTGCCAACAAAGCTGAACTGGACAAAACCTTATTTTTTACCAGCTGACAAGTCCCGAGTCACCTGATCAATCTGTGCTGTGATTGGTGTGAGCTATTTACAAGCGGTCTTCCATTGGACAGCTGAGCCGTCATCGGGTCAAGGGCGGGACTTGTCGTACCTCCTTTCTTTCCACTTGAGCTGTCAATCAAATGCTTGTTTTCAGTGTGTGGAAGCTTAGAAATGGAATAAACCAGTAGAATGGTATGAAAGTTTAAAGTGGGCGGAGACAAGCTGGTTCTAAATAATACTTGTTGTTTAATTTCTCAGCTGTGTGTTTTGAATCTAGAGCCTGTTTTTCAGGATCGTTATTTATGAGTTAAGTATTGCCCAGATCACTGATGCCTGTTACTTTTCTCCGCGCTGGGCGGTTTGGACCAATCACAGTCGTTTGTGAATTTTTAAAAAATAATTTTACAGTGATGGCGCAGAGTAGATTTAAATGTGCTTGCCAACTACTAACTCCTTGCAAAAAACGTATATAATAGATTACACGTTTTAGTTATTGTATGATTGCAGAAAGTCAGAAAGCGTCACGAGGAGTGATTTTGGCCAAGAGGAATGCGGTGTTTGGGCCACCGAGCGCCCCCTGCCGGGCAACAGGGAACAACACGCGCTGTGGAGAAGAGGAGGAGGAGGAGAGGAGGAGAGCAAAACACCAAAACACTCAGCGCTGTTCGCCATGTTGTGTTGAGGAAACACGAGAGAATATATCTGAGGGTTTTCCCAGAAGATTTAGCGGAACCGGCGCTGATCTGATCGACGGACCCGGGATCATCCGCACGGGAACGCGTTCAGAGGCGCGTTAGGGTTTCACGGGGGAATATAGTGAAATACACTATTCTTATCTGATGTAGATGTTCCTGTTTTTTGGGATCCTAATTTAAACCCTGAACTGGATTTCTATTCTTGTGTTGTGGAATGAAGATCGTGACTATGATTATATAAATCTTCAGATTTATTCTAATCGTTTTAAAAGGACCAGAAGATGATCTCGGGATGTTTTTGAACTTGAATGAATCATGAATGGGAATGTTCGCCATGAACTCTGCGCGAGCGCTGTTCTGTGTGTGATTAGCCGGATCGATACTGATCGATAGCGCGCGCGTCAGGACGAGCCGCTCTCGGGCCACGCGCGTCGGGTTATTAGAATACAGTATGGTTGTATTAATGTTTGATATTTCATCTATGCAAACAGAAACGCTGACCTCCAGGCTGAGGATTTGTCAAACACTAACCCTCTCTCTCAGACTTACACATTGATCCGGACCTGTTTGCTCACAAATAAATGCTTTTGGCAACATTACAACAGTTGATTTAGAGGAGCGGATTATCGGTTGGGGATTTATTACAGTAGAAGAATCTGCTCTGAAAATGAGGACAGGCACCAAACTGGCCTTGGCCATATTCCTGGTCTCCTGTTCATCAGGTAGGAAGAAGACATCTGTGTGTGTGTGTGTGTGTGTGTGTGTGTGTGTGTGTGTGTGTGTGTGTGTGTGTGTGTGTGTGTTTATTATGGTCATGGGTTGTGTGTAAGGCTTTCTCAGGCTGTGTGGGATTAATGTAAAGCTTGGGCCGTGTGTGTTTCATCTTCTCCTGTGATTCTCACACAACGCTCCCATACCTGACCATGATCGATGGGTTTTTATAATAGTGTTTATTCACTGAAAGATTTGGCCTAAAGAGCATTTTTATTTTGCTCTTTTAATTTCAATATTGAATTCCATTTTGTTAGTAAAATGATTGTTCATGTCATGCAGAATAAAAGTCTCTTCTGCTCATTTATCTGATCATTCAACTCCAGTAAAACAGTGAAATATTCCTCCAGTGTAGATCAGCTGTACACACACACACACACACACACACACACACACACACACACACACACACACTCCAGTGTAGATCAGCTGTACACACACACACACACACACACACACACACACACACACACACACACACACACACTCCAGTGTAGATCAGCTGTACACACACACACACACACACACACACACACACACACACACTCCAGTGTAGATCAGCTGTACACACACACACACACACACACACACACACACACACACACACACACTCCAGTGTAGATCAGCTGTACACACACACACACACACACACACACACACACACACACACCAGTGTAGATCAGCTGTACACAAACACACACACACACACACACACACACTCACTCCAGTGTAGATCAGCTGTACACACACACACACACACACACACACACACACACACACACACACACACACACACACACACACACACACACACACACACACACACACACAAACACACTCTCACTGGTGTAGATCAGCTGTACACACACACACACACACACACACACACACACACACACACACACACACACACACACACACACACACACACACACACTGGTGTAGATCAGCTGTACACACACACACACTCTCACTGGTGTAGATCAGCTGTACACACACACACACACACACTGGTGTAGATCAGCTGTGTGAATATATAGTAAAGTGTGATTTATTCCTGTGATCAAAGCTGAGTTTATCATCATTCCTCCAGTCTTCAGTGTCACATGACTAATCATTCTCATATGAGGATCTGATGATCAACACACACTTATGATTATTATCAGTGTGAACACTTCATATTTCTGTGGAAACCGTCATGCATTTTATTTCTCAGGATTCTTTGATGAACAGAAAGTTCAAAAGAACAGCATTTTATTTAGTAATGTTATAAATACCTTCACTGTCACTTTTGATCAAGTCAATGCTTTCCTGCTGAATATGTTTATTTGTCCAAACTGTTGAGCGCTCATGTTCTGTGATGAACTGGATTATTTAGTCCATTGACATCTGATCAGGATGAATTTATTTTGAGTTTGGGTGCAACACTTCTGCTCAGATGGATTTGTGAAATGAAAGATGCAGATTTCCTTTAATAATCCAGACGTGTTAATGATCTTCTCTAGACGATCTTCTCTTCTTTTAAAACGCAGGCAACATGATTTTGTTTCTTTAAAACTGGATGTGGCTGAATTGTTGTTTTTCCTTGACTTTTTATCAAAGTAGGTGGATCTTTGGTTGTGGTCCGGCCATCCTACAGCGCCTGAGCTTTAGTGTGTGTGTGTGTGTGTGTGTGTGTGTGTGTGTGTGTAGAGGCCGATGATGAGAATAACACATGGTCTCTGCTCCTCTAAATATCAGCGGAGAATCGGCCGGGCTTTGGTCAGATGTCGTTCAGATTAGCCACTATACTGGTCTTTTTAAAGATGTCCGAGCGCTTCTCTGCTCAAGGTCACAGAGTCTGACGCCAGAATAAGACTAATGCCATTAAAGACCAGTATGCTCTGACTTTCTGCTGCACTGGATTAGAGACTTTCACAGATGTGTGTTTTAAAGGTACTGTGAGCTACTCTTTGCTGTAAGCATCGACTTTCTGGCACTTTCAAAATATTGCTGAGTTTGTTTTCATGGGGAATGTCTGGGAAACCTGTCTGAAAACAGGGTTAGGTGATGTGCAGAAGTGACAGGTGAAGGTGTTTACTGTGTTCTAGTTAATGCATGGTGTGTGTGGTTACTGTCTTTCTGCTCGCTCCACCAACCCTGAAATAGGTCAAAGGTCTACAGCAGCCCTCATCCTCTTTAACATAAGCCTGCAGGCTCACACAGACTTATGCCAAGGTTACAGCCGCGAGCAAATCCCTCCAGCAGTGCAGCAAACCTCACACACACGTGCAAACCTCACACACACGCAAACCTCACACACACGCAAACCTCACACACACGCAAACCTCACACACGCGCAAACCTCACACACGCGCAAACCTCACACACGCGCAAACCTCACACACGCGCAAACCTCACACACACGTGCAAACCTCACACACACGCAAACCTCACACACACGCAAACCTCACACACACGCAAACCTCACACACACGCAAACCTCACACACACGCAAACCTCACACACACACGCAAACCTCACACACACGCAAACCTCACACACACGCGCAAACCTCACACACACGCAAACCTCACACACACGCGCAAACCTCACACACACGCGCAAACCTCACACACACGCAAACCTCACACACACACGCAAACCTCACACACACACGCAAACCTCACACACACGCAAACCTCACACACACGCAAACCTCACACACACGCGCAAACCTCACACACGTGCGCAAACCTCACACACACGCAAACCTCACACACACACGCAAACCTCACACACACACGCAAACCTCACACACACGCAAACCTCACACACACGCGCAAACCTCACACACACGCGCAAACCTCACACACACGCGCAAACCTCACACACACGCGCAAACCTCACACACGCGCAAACCTCACACACACGCAAACCTCACACACGCGCGCAAACCTCACACACGCGCGCAAACCTCACACACGCGCGCAAACCTCACACACGCGCGCAAACCTCACACACGCGCGCAAACCTCACACACGCGCGCAAACCTCACACACGCGCGCAAACCTCACACACGCGCGCAAACCTCACACACACGCGCAAACCTCACGCGCAAACCTAACACACGCGCAAACCTCACACACGCGCAAACCTCACACACGCGCAAACCTCACACACGCGCAAACCTCACACGCAAACCTCACACACACACGCACAAACCTCACACACACACGCAAACCTCACACACACACACACGCAAACCTCACACACACACGCAAACCTCACACACACACGCAAACCTCACACACACACGCAAACCTCACACACACACGCAAACCTCACACACACACGCAAACCTCACACAAACCTCACACACACACGCAAACCTCACACACACACGCAAACCTCACACACACACGCAAACCTCACACACACACGCAAACCTCACACAAACCTCACACACACACGCAAACCTCACACACACACGCAAACCTCACACAAACCTCACACACACACGCAAACCTCACACACACACGCAAACCTCACACACACACGCAAACCTCACACACACACGCAAACCTCACACACACGCCAAACCTCACACACACACCCAAACCTCACACACACACGCAAACCTCACACACACGCCAAACCTCACACACACACCCAAACCTCACACACACACGCAAACCTCACACACACACCCAAACCTCACACACACACGCAAACCTCACACACACACGCAAACCTCACACACACACGCAAACCTCACACACACACGCAAACCTCACACACACACGCCAAACCTCACACACACACCCAAACCTCACACACACACCCAAACCTCACACACACACGCAAACCTCACACACGCGCAAACCACACACAAGCGCAAACCACACACACGCGCAAACCACACACACACGCGCAAACCTCACACACACGCGCAAACCTCACACACGCGCAAACCACACACACACGCGCAAACCTCACACACACGCGCAAACCTCACACACGCGCAAACCTCACACACACGCGCAAACCTAACACACACACGCAAACCTCACACACACGCGCAAACCTCACACACACGCGCAAACCTCACACACGCGCAAACCTAACACACACGCGCAAACCTCACACACGCGCAAACCTCACACACGCGCAAACCTCACACACGCGCAAACCTCACACACGCGCAAACCCACACACGCGCAAACCTCACACACACACACGCGCAAACCTCACACACGCGCAAACCTCACACACGCGCAAACCTCACACACACACACGCGCAAACCTCACACACACACACGCGCAAACCTCACACACACACACGCGCAACCTCACACACACACGCGCAAACCTCACACACGCGCAAACCTCACACGCGCAAAACCTCACACACACGCGCAAAACCTCACACACACACACGCGCAAACCTCACACACACACGCGCAAACCTCACACACACACACGCGCAAACCTCCCACACGCGCAAACCTCACACACGCGCAAAACCTCACACACACGCGCAAAACCTCACACACACGCGCAAACCCCACACGCGCGCAAACCTCACTCACACACACGCGCGCAAACCTCACTCACACACACGCGCAAACCTCACACACACACGCGCAAACCTCACACACACACGCGCAAACCTCACACACACACGCGCAAACCTCATACACACACGCGCAAACCTCACTCACACACACGCACGCAAACCTCACACACGCGCGCAAACCTCACACACACGCGCGCAAACCTCACACACGCACGCAAACCTCACACACACACACGCGCAAACCTCACTCACACACACGCGCAAACCTCACTCACACACACGCGCAAACCTCACACACACACGCGCAAACCTCACACACACACGCGCAAACCTCACTCACACACACGCACGCAAACCTCACACACACGCACGCAAACCTCACACACACACGCGCGCAAACCTCACACACACGCGCGCGCAAACCTCACATGCGCGCGCAAACCTCACACACGCACGCAAACCTCACACACGCGCGCAAACCTCACACACACGCGCACAAACCTCACACACACGCGCAAAACCTCACACACGCGCAAACCTCACACACGCGCAAAACCACACGCGCGCAAAACCACACACGCGCAAAACCACACACACGCGCAAAACCACACTCGCGCAAAACCACACAGCGCGCAAACCACACACATGCAAAACCACACTCGCTCAAACCTCACACACGCGCAAAACCACACACGCGCAAAACCTCACACACGCACGCAAAACCACACACTCGCAAAACCACACGCGCGCAAAACCACACACTCGCAAAACCACACACTCGCAAAACCACACGCGCAAACCCTCACACACGCGCAAACCTCACACCGCGCGCAAAACCACACACGCAAACCTCACACACAGCGCAAACCTCACACAAACACGCAAAACCTCACACACGCGCAAACCTCACACACTCACACACGCTCGCCAACCTCACACACGCTCGCCAACCTCACACACGCTTGCCAACCTCACACACACAAACCTCACACACGCTCGCGCAAAACATCACACACACCATACAAAACATCACACACACACACGCATACAAAACATCACACGCACGCGCAAACATCACACACACACGCAACCTCACACACGCGTGCAAACCTCACACGCAAACCAAAAACAAAACAAAAATAAAACATTTGACATTTGACATGGCAGTAACGAGGATTTGGGGGTATAATGCTCAATTGTCATGAAAAAAGCTTAAAAATATAATTTCTTATTTCTTGAAAGATTTCAGGTGAAAATCCCCCACACTTGAGTCCTGCAGTTCCACTGTTGATCAGGAGGATTGATCTCTCTCTGTTGATCAGGAGGAATAACACTAACTCTCGTTAGCCTTGGTGGTCGTGTTTCAGACAGATGTACGTCTCCGTCCAGGACACTCTGGCTCCAGTGTGTCCAAAACTGAGCAGTTATAGACTCTCAAAGCATTTCTTTTGATGAATCTGCAGAGAAACGGGAGGAGGGAGAGGGAGAGGGAGAGGGAGAGGGAGAGAGAGAGAGAGAGAGAGAGAGAGAGAGAGAGAGAGAGAGGGAGAGGGAGAGGGAGAGGGAGAGGGAGAGGGAGAGGGGAGAGGGGAGAGGAGAGAGAGAGAGAGAGAGAGAGAGAGAGAGAGAGAGAGAGAGAGAGAGAGAGAGAGAGAGAGAGAGGAGAGGGAGAGGGAGAGGGAGGAGAGAGAGAGAACCTCACAAGAAACTAAAGAGTTTGAATGAACTGAAACTCAAAGCAGGAGAGTAAAGTATGATGATGATCAGGGAGCTTCAGTGAATGTAAATATGGGCTAGTAAACCTGAAGTCTTAATATTTTCACATTCTATATTCACTTATAATATCAGTCACGTTTTCTTGCACTAAAAAGAGTTGTAAATGAAAATTTGTATGGCCATTCTCCACCCCGACCCTTACAGTAGAGCGGTTCAGGCTGGAGCTCAAACATACATCATAACTCGGAGCTCGTGTTCTTCTCCCGATCCGTTGTCCCTCATGTCCCTAACGATCCCAGTCTCTCATTGACTGTCTTATCCAGTACAGGCAAAAATGGCCCAAAATATAAAAACATTTGAGCTGTTCTGCCATGACGTAAATTAGTCGGCCAACCCAGAAGGCTAATTCACCATGGCTTCACTCAGGAATTTCCTCCTGGTTTTTAGAATAGCTGATTTCTTATTTCAACAAGTAAAATAAGGTCTGTGGTTATCATTGCTTGAAGAGACTTTCACATTTTGTTCTACAACATAAACTACACATTCAGACCTCAAGCATTAAAACCATTGGGTGCTTTAAAAACAGTGGCCCGTGAGCATCAGAACTGGACCCTGGAGCAATGGAAGAAGGCGTGGTCTGATGATCACGTGTTCTTCTACATCAGTGGATGGCCGGGTGTGTGTGTGTGGGCTTACCTGGGGAACACATGGCCCCAGGTGCACTATGGGAAGAAGGCGTGGCTTACCTGGGGAACACATGGCACCAGGTGCACTATGGGAAGGGCGTGGCTTACCTGGGGAACACATGGCCCCAGGTGCACTATGGGAAGAAGGCGTGGCTCACCTGGGGAACACATGGCCCCAGGTGCACTATGGGAAGAAGGCGTGGCTTACCTGGGGAACACGATGGCCCCAGGTGCACTATGGGAAGAGGGCGTGGCTTACCTGGGGAACACATGGCCCCAGGTGCACTATGGGAAGAAGGCGTGGCTTACCTGGGGAACACATGGCACCAGGTGCACTATGGGAAGAAGGTGTGGCTCACCTGGGGAACACATGGCACCAGGTGCACTATGGGAAGAAGGCGTGGCTTACCTGGGGAACACATGGCCCCAGGTGCACTATGGGAAGAAGGCGTGGCTTACCTGGGGAACACATGGCCCCAGGTGCACTATGGGAAGAAGGTGTGGCTCACCTGGGGAACACATGCCCCAGGTGCACTATGGGAAGAAGGCGTGGCGGTGGAGGCAGTGATGCTTTGGGCAATGTTCTGCTGGGAAACCTTGGGTCCTCCATCATGTGGATGTGACTTTGACACGTCTCACCTACCTCAGCATTGTTGAGCCCATGTCCAGCCTTTCATGGAAACGGTTTTCCCTGTGGCTGTGGCTCTTTTAGCAGATAATGCGCCGCCACAAAGCACAAATGCTTCAGGAATGCTTTGAGGGAGCACAACAACGAGTTTGAGGCGTTGACTCGGCCTCCAAATTCCCCAGATCTCAATCCCAATCGAGCTTCTGTGGGATGACTGAACAAACAAGTCCCATCCATGGAGGTCCCACCTCGCAACTTACAGGACTTAAAGGATCTGCTACTAACATCTTGGTGCCAGATACCACAGCACACCTTCAGGGGTCTAGAGGAGTCCATGCCTCGACGTGTCAGCAAAAGGGGGACCAACACAATATTAGGACAATTCAGTGTAATTTCACAAGCTTCCAGTTAACCCATAGGAGTCTGAGCTGTTTTGGGGCCCTTTAGAAGTTTTGACATGCTCTGACATTTGTGTTTTTTTCAGGTGCTTATAAACACATTAATGGCAAAAGTGTAATTACACTGTATTCAGCACAAACTGGACTACCATAATATGTGAGCAACATGTATGTAATGCTTGTATTTTTGAGAGAAAAATGTTTATGCACAGATTTTGAAAAAACAAAACAAAAATTGTTTTAAAATTAAGGCCTCAAAACACACAATAGATATCTGTTCCCAAAACTTTTGACTCCTGTCTGTATTTGTACAGAGTTTTTTCTTTAAACTGATGTGAGAATCATTGAGCCTACTCATTCACATAAAACAATACACTGATTTAAAAATTGTAAGACAGTTTCTCTTCACAAAGCCAATATGCGAGGAGGCGTGGTATCTAATGAATAATGATGAGATAGCACCTGAGATAACTAAGGACTCGCATTAATGAGCTGCATAATGAATGAGCTTCAGGTAGACCTATGTGACAGAGCAAAGGAAATATATATTTTTTGTAGTTTATTTTATTTGGAATGTAGTCAACAAAGGCCTATTATATTTTAAATGATCAGAAGATTTGACTACACTGCAAAAATGCTGCTCTTATTTGGTATTTTTTCTTGATTCCAGTCCAAATATTTAAAATTCTTAAAACAAGATTAATTTACTAGATAAGTACAAATTTCTGGGGGGAAAATCAAAATGAAGTGAGTTTTTAGTTAGTTAGTTAGTTAGTTAGTTAACTTTATTGTCCCCAAGGGGAAATTCTGCTTGGGCACAGTGCAGAGTTGCTTCATAAAGGTAGACCAGATAACTTAAAACAATCTATATTATCTGCCACAACAATTTATGATTTATTAAACTATAATTTATGATTTATTACACCAATTTATTAAAACACAACAATTAGTTAATGAGATTAAAACCATGTTTTTACTCCAAACTTACTTTATATCACAAGTCAAATGTTTTAAATAACCTTATGTGATCTCATTTGGCTTTGGATGACAGAATCAGACAGAAAATATATTTGACAATATTCTGCATAATTATAAAAGCTTGAGTAGCATTGGATTATAAATATAATCTATTATGAAAACACCCCAACATGGTATAAATAACACAGATAAGCCATATATTGTTGCGATTGTGTGTTTATTATCTTCAAACTTGTCTATCTGCATGTTAGAGCGATTTCTGGAAGCTGTTTATGTCAGTGTCACATGGTATCTTCTTCATGTGTGCTATATATGGACTACATGTGCACGGAGCGCCCTCCGGCTGCCAGTATGAAGAATGAAGAGTTTTTTATGAGAGAGCAGCTGACGCTTGTATTACAATCTTTAGAAGGTACCGACGGTTTTCATATTCATAACTCCTGACACATATTAACAAATTATGGTCACTATATGACTTTGAGAATAAACAGAGGTCAAAAATGGAAGCTTGAGTCTTAGATCTTTTAAATGATGTATAGTTTGTCAAGGTAATTAATTACATCTGACAGTAATTTTGAGCTAATTTAAACAAAGGAAAGCTTCAGTGCGCCCTCGTGCACGATGTGTTTGTTTGAGCTGATGTGTGTGTGTGTGTTTGAGCTGATGTGTTTGTGGGCGTCGCCTCAGTATTGGAATCTCAATAGAGCGTGTGCTTCGTGGGCGTGGTCGCATTAGTGTATAATGAGCCGCTCAGGAACGACTAACATCGCATTTAACACAGAATATTTGTTTTTGATTTGGTTTACAGTATTTCCGATTCCCCAATAATTGCCCAGTCTCTCATCAAGAGGCTCAGCTCCAGTGTCCCCTTTCCCCCACCCGTGGCAGACACACTCTGGCGATGGAGCGCTAGACACTTTTTGCCTCGACTTTGATGTCCGACCATTTCTTTTTTGGCATTTACGCCGTCTGCAACCTTTTGCACCTCAAGTGCCTTTTTGGCATCAGTAATGCCCACACTGTGCCCTCCAAGCAACATTTTTCTCTTCTTTTCCACTTCGCCAACGATAACTTCTACTTCACATTGAGTAAAGTGACGTTTTTTTGATTTCCTCTCTGTGTTTGCCATGATTTCACAATCGATGAATATTAACTTGTGGGCGTTTCACGGACTATTTATGGGCAACTATTGGTGTGACATGAAGCCGCAAAAGCTGCGCTACATTTAGAATTGATTGTTATTTATTAAGGGAAAAATGCGTAGGATGTGCGTGCGCACGGTTTTATAAATCCAAATATTTCTGTGCGTACGCACGTCCTATGTTTCATCCGTACGCCACTTCTGATGCAAATCCTACGCAAAGTTTTATAAATGAGGCTCCTGGACAGACTGCAATCCTCTGATGCTTGTTCAGGTAGGCCTTAAACAGTTATCCTTGATACTCAAGAGGCCTTAAATCACCACTGACTCTCTGAAAAGATGGACATTTAACCCGTACTATACACACACACACACACACACACACACTTACACGAGCACACAAACATCATGTCTTTTCTTTTGATCTTTCTGCTTAAGATCACGATCATTCAAATGCGTATTCTGAACTATGAAAGAGTCATGAGTTGAATATGGACTGTGAATAAGACTGAATATTCACAAATAGTGTTTTGATCTCTTGTGACTTTTCTGTGAAAACTCTAAATTATCATAAATTCTTCTGCCTCTTTTGAAAGATGATTGTGATCCACTGATGCTGATGTGATGGTTTATTTCATGAGATGGTTTAGTTTGTGTTGTTTTGTGTTTTTGAAATGATTTGAATAAGCAAGGTACAGGAAAAAAGAAACGAGTCCCCTTTGAGCTGAAGTTAAAAAAAACACAAAGAATGTGTTTGCGCTTGTAAAAGTTAGTTTATTTTGTATTTTTACTGTTCTGTGAAGAGTGATTTGGGATAATGGGCATATCTGGACTCACGTCAAAAAAAAAATTTAAATCTGAAAACTGCAAAAAGCTGAAATTTTCAGACATCCATTTAGCACATGTTCACTGAGGAAAACAACAGAAAAACAACGTTAGTTCTCTCAGTACTGTCTGTTTATTTCACTGACAGAGAAATCTCTTGAGAGAGAGAGAGAGAGAGAGAGAGAGAGAGAGAGACAAAAAGAGTCCAAACTCATTCAAGTGGATTCAGGCCGTTTGACCCATTCATAATTTAGAACATAATTTAAGTGTCAAAATGTGCACACTGCGCAGTTCAGTTACACAGTTTAACTTCTTAAAACTAATGCTGTTAAACTGAATATACAATTTTTTATTTCTTAAATATCCACATAAACAACAATTTGTTCATCACTATAGCAACAGTAGACCCCCGTTAATATACCCGGGCCTCGCCCATCACGTTCGCACAGGGCCTGATGGTAATAAATGCTTATGAATATTGATCCAGTAACATTACATGGCCAGTAGTCATAGCTGATTATTATTTCAATATCGTCACTAACCAATTGTGCATTTACTCATTAGATTGACTGATGATGTCACAGTTTGTGACACACACACACACACACACTGCATCCGCACTATATTCATGAAGAACAACGGCACTGTTGCTTGTATGATATTGGTATTATGGTATTAGAGTCATTTCGATTAAAGAGGTTCAGCTTTTTTCATCAGGATAATACTCTTAGTTTTGCATGACTTTTCTTTGTTTCTTTTTGAGGCTCTTCCTGCACTTCAGGGCCGTATTCACAGATCATCTTAAGGCTAAATGTAGCTCCTAACTTGCTGATTTAGGAGGAACTCTTAAAAAAAATGGGCGTGTCAGTCCTAATTTTAGGACTCCTAGATTTTTGCTCTGAGTATTTCACAAAGCATTTCAGCGCTAAAATCATCTCCTAAATCTGTGAAACGCTAGGAGTAGTCAAGAGGACTTCACTGAGTCACTGAGACCAAATCACAAACAGTCCTAATGGCCCAAAGACACTGAACACCATTGAGAAAATAGAGCCTTGGGTGCTGAGCCTTTTCATAAATGCAATAAATATTTAGATGTATAGATTTTAATCTGTGATTACAACATAAAGGTTCATTTATGTCTAGGCAATAAGCATTGATTGATGGAGAATAAAACATTGCATGTGTAACCCCCTCTTTCTGGTTCGTTCTTTTCATTTCGACCCTCCCGGGAAGTACCACACGGAGACGTAGTCTGAGCTCACTCATCAATTTTACTGGACTGAAATACATGAAATGACACCACAAAGATGTGATTTACAGCTCATCCGGTCACACAACGTTCTCCTCAACAGCATAATGCGACGCAAACAACAGTTCAATAAACAATAAACCAAGTTTTCACTTAAGAGCTCAATTTCCTTTTCTGTTTTTTCTTCTCTGAACATATAAAACGTAACATCATACAAACATTAGTGCATCAAACCTGAAATACATGAAATGACACCACAAAGTTGTGATATACAGCTCATCCGGTCACACAACTGCCAGAAACAAATGCACACTTGAAAATAAGCAATGCGAAAATACAGAGAAAGATTATCAGTCAATCCTGTATCGCTTATAACTCAAATATGAAATAAAACTATAATATGAAATTTAGATTTTCGACTGAGGAGAAAATGGCCGACTCTAGTCATAATTTACCCATATCCCTGGATGCACTTAATACATTCTATTCATGGAAATTATTATAAAATGAGCAAACATTTTTGCACAATTCATAACAATTTTCTTTTCCCTGTTACACATGTTGTCCAATCGTCCGCGCTGAGATGCTTGTGGGCCTTTCTCACATTTCTCTCTCCAACTTCCTGTCTACTTACTGTCCGACTATAATAAAAAGGCAAAAATCCCCCAAATAAATCTTTAATAAATAAATATATTTAAATGGAAATAATGTCTGATTACCTGTGGCTGAGCCGAGAGTGAGAATCGGGTGGCGGAGGGATTCAGAAACTGTGGAGGTAACTAGTGAGTCGGCTGTACTGTATATATGCCTCCTCTAGAGCTGGTTAGATAGGGTTAGGGTAACCAGTGAATCGGCTGTACTGTATATATGCCTCCTCTAGAGCTGGTTAGATAGGGTTAGGGTAACCAGTGAATCGGCTGTACTGTATATATGCCTCCTCTAGAGCTGGTTAGATAGGGTTAGGGTAACCAGTGAGTAGGGTTGGGCATCGAGAACCGGTTCCAACTTGGAACCGTTTGAAAAATAACGATGCCATTGGAATCGTTTAGAAATTTTGTTTTCGATTCCGATCATCGGTTCCAAACGCGCAAGTTTTCGGAAGTGCTTGCCGCGCCCGTTTGTTCTGTTGCAGCCATGGAGCACGGTAAGCGGCGCTCAAAAGTGTGGCTTTATTTCACTTTAAAAAAAAGCCTGGGTCGGCACAGTGCAACACATATGACAAACTTATTTCTTGCACGGGAGGATGCACTACAAATATGAGTGTAGCGTGTTTGAAATGCTGCGCAGGTCTGTCCTCCTCGGGCAACCCTGCGCTAACCAACGTTATTAAAGGGATAGTTCACCCTGAAATGAAAATAAAGCCTTCTTTTACTTACCCTGATGTTGTCCCAGTGCCCTATGTCCTATGACATTTAAAATACTGTTCCTGCACGCGCTCCTATGGCAGTGAATGGCGATCAGCTAAAACATTACACAAAACAAACAAATGTATCACGCAACGATACAGGGAGACGCGCGCCATATGGAAAGTGTTCAGGGGGCACACTATAAGGTTTTGCCTTAAAGAAACCGTATTATTCAGTCAAAACACTGAGCTCGGACGTTATTCTGAGCGTGCTCCTCTGTGTGCACTATGAGCCGTCAGCAGCCGCCGGCGCTCATGCCTACTATAATAACTCGCACTGTTGGCATTGCACCCACGATAAGCACACACACACACACACACACACACACACACACACACACACACACACACACACACACATAACCATTTTGAGAAATCAAGCTCAATAGAAAAAAACGCAATTCTCGTCTTTTCTATAACGTATATGATAAGAAATAATACTAATAATATAAACTCCTTAAGTGAATATTGTGTACCGGTTGTCATGACAATATTGCACGAGGCTACTGCGGCTTGGAGTGCGCACACACAGAAACACGCGCATTTGAACAACAGCTGGGTGAGTAAGAGATGGCTTTATTTTCATTTCAGGGTGAACTAACATTATCCCACCTCGTCATAATCAGGTAAGTGATTGCAGTGTAATAACAAAGCCCTTGACCAAATTGCGAATTGTGGTGAACAACAACGTTACTGAAATTATTTTTCCCCCTCGTAGATAAATGTAGCTATTCGCAAATTGCCCACGCTAGAAGCAGTCCTAATATGACTGCTGTTAATGCTATTGTTAAACCGGGACTCGGTGTGAAACTCCATTCACCTTTGCAGCAAAGCAAGTGAAAATGCCAGCGGAGAAAGTCCAGAAACTAAAACTCATTATTGAATCAAAATACAATTTTCCTCTGTGAAATGAGCCTGTGACATGTTGTGACTCCACCCCTCAAAGAATCGGAATCGAGAATCGAAAAGAACCGGAATCGAAACTAAGAATCGGAATCGGAATCAGAATCGTTCAAATCAAAACGATGCCCAACCCTACCAGTGAGTCGGCTGTACTGTATTTATGCCTCCTCTAGAGCTGGTTAGATAGGGTTAGGGTAACCAGTGAGTCGGCTGTACTGTATATATGCCTCCACTAGAGCTGGTTAGATAGGGTTAGGGTAACCAGTGAATCGGCTGTACTGTATATATGCCCCCTCTAGAGCTGGTTAGAAAGGGTTAGGGTAACCAGTGAGTCGGCTGTACTGTATTTATGCCTCCTCTAGAGCTGGTTAGATAGGGTTAGGGTAACCAGTGAGTCGGCTGTACTGTATATATGCCTCCTCTAGAGCTGGTTAGATAGGGTTAGGGTAACCAGTGAGTCGGCTGTACTGTATATATGCCTCCTCTAGAGCTGGTTAGATAGGGTTAGGGTAACCAGTGAATCGGCTGTACTGTATATATGCCTCCTCTAGAGCTGGTTAGATAGGGTTAGGGTAACCAGTGAGTCGGCTGTACTGTATTTATGCCTCCTCTAGAGCTGGTTAGATAGGGTTAGGGTAACCAGTGAGTCGGCTGTACTGTATATATGCCTCCTCTAGAGCTGGTTAGATAGGGTTAGGGTAACCAGTGAATCGGCTGTACTGTATTTATGCCTCCTCTAGAGCTGGTTAGATAGGGTTAGGGTAACCAGTGAGTCGGCTGTACTGTATATATGCCTCCTCTAGAGCTGGTTAGATAGGGTTAGGGTAACCAGTGAGTCGGCTGTACTGTATATATGCCTCCTCTAGAGCTGGTTAGATAGGGTTAGGGTAACCAGTGAGTCGGCTGTACTGTATTTATGCCTCCTCTAGAGCTGGTTAGATAGGGTTAGGGTAACCAGTGAGTCGGCTGTACTGTATATATGCCTCCTCTAGAGCTGGTTAGATAGGGTTAGGGTAACCAGTGAGTCGGCTGTACTGTATATATGCCTACTCTAGAGCTGGTTAGATAGGGTTAGGGTAACCAGTGAGTCGGCTGTACTGTATATATTCCTCCTCTAGAGCTGGTTAGATAGGGTTAGGGTAACCAGTGAGTCAGCTGTACTGTATATATGCCTCCTCTAGAGCTGGTTAGATAGGGTTAGGGTAACCAGTGGGTCAGCTGTACTGTATATATGCCTCCTCTAAAGCTGGTTAGATAGGGTCAGGCTAACCAGTGAGTCGGCTGTACTGTATATATGCCTCCTCTAGAGCTGGTTAGATAGGGTCAGGCTAACCAGTTAGTCGGCTGTACTGTATATATGCCTCCTCTAGAGCTGGTTAGATAGGGTTAGGGTAACCAGTGAGTCGGCTATACTGTATATATGCCTCCTCTAGAGCTGGTTAGATAGGGTTAGGGTAACCAGTGAGTCGGCTGTACTGTATATATGCCTCCTCTAAAGCTGGTTAGATAGGGTTAGGGTAACCAGTGAGTCGGCTGTACTGTATATATGCCTCCTCTAGAGCTGGTTAGATAGGGTCAGGCTAACCAGTTAGTCGGCTGTACTGTATATATGCCTCCTCTAGAGCTGGTTAGATAGGGTTAGGGTAACCAGTGAGTCGGCTATACTGTATATATGCCTCCTCTAGAGCTGGTTAGATAGGGTCAGGCTAACCAGTTAGTCGGCTGTACTGTATATATGCCTCCTCTAGAGCTGGTTAGATAGGGTTAGGGTAACCAGTGAGTCGGCTATACTGTATATATGCCTCCTCTAGAGCTGGTTAGATAGGGTTAGGGTAACCAGTGAGTCGGCTGTACTGTATATATGCCTCCTCTAAAGCTGGTTAGATAGGGTTAGGGTAACCAGTGAGTCGGCTGTACTGTATTTATGCCTCCTCTAGAGCTGGTTAGATAGGGTTAGGGTAACCAGTGAGTCGGCTGTACTGTATATATGCCTCCTCTAGAGCTGGTTAGATAGGGTTAGGGTAACCAGTGAGTCGGCTGTACTGTATATATGCCTCCTCTAGAGCTGGTTAGATAGGGTTAGGGTAACCAGTGAGTCGGCTGTACTGTATATATGCCTCCTCTAGAGCTGGTTAGATAGGGTTAGGGTAACTAGTGAATCGGCTGTACTGTATATATGCCTCCTCTAGAGCTGGTTAGATAGGGTTAGGGTAACCAGTGAGTCGGCTGTACTGTATTTATGCCTCCTCTAGAGCTGGTTAGATAGGGTTAGGGTAAACAGTGAGTCGGCTGTACTGTATTTATGCCTCCTCTAGAGCTGGTTAGATAGGGTTAGGGTAACCAGTGAGTCGGCTGTACTGTATATATGCCTCCTCTAGAGCTGGTTAGATAGGGTTAGGGTAACCAGTGAGTCGGCTGTACTGTATATATGCCTCCTCTAGAGCTGGTTAGATAGGGTTAGGGTAACCAGTGAATCGGCTGTACTGTATATATGCCTCCTCTAGAGCTGGTTAGATAGGGTTAGGGTAACCAGTGAGTCGGCTGTACTGTATTTATGCCTCCTCTAGAGCTGGTTAGATAGGGTTAGGGTAACCAGTGAGTCGGCTGTACTGTATATATGCCTCCTCTAGAGCTGGTTAGATAGGGTTAGGGTAACCAGTGAGTCGGCTGTACTGTATATATTCCTCCTCTAGAGCTGGTTAGATAGGGTTAGGGTAACCAGTGAGTCAGCTGTACTGTATATATGCCTCCTCTAGAGCTGGTTAGATAGGGTTAGGGTAACCAGTGGGTCAGCTGTACTGTATATATGCCTCCTCTAAAGCTGGTTAGATAGGGTCAGGCTAACCAGTGAGTCGGCTGTACTGTATATATGCCTCCACTAGAGCTGGTTAGATAGGGTCAGGCTAACCAGTGAGTTGGCTGTACTGTATATATGCCTCCTCTAGAGCTGGTTAGATAGGGTCAGGCTAACCAGTTAGTCGGCTGTACTGTATATATGCCTCCTCTAGAGCTGGTTAGATAGGGTTAGGGTAACCAGTGAGTCGGCTATACTGTATATATGCCTCCTCTAGAGCTGGTTAGATAGGGTTAGGGTAACCAGTGAGTCGGCTGTACTGTATATATGCCTCCTCTAAAGCTGGTTAGATAGGGTTAGGGTAACCAGTGAGTCGGCTGTACTGTATATATGCCTCCTCTAAAGCTGCTTAGATAGGGTTAGGGTAACCAGTGAGTCGGCTGTACTGTATATATGCCTCCTCTAGAGCTGGTTAGATAGGGTTAGGGTAACCAGTGAGTCGGCTGTACTGTATATATTCCTCCTCTAGAGCTGGTTAGATAGGGTTAGGGTAACCAGTGAGTCGGCTGTACTGTATATATGCCCCCTCTAGAGCTGGTTAGATAGGGTTAGGGTAACCAGTGAGTCGGCTGTACTGTATATATGCCTCCTCTAAAGCTGCTTAGATAGGGTTAGGGTAACCAGTGAGTCGGCTGTACTGTATATATGCCTCCTCTAGAGCTGGTTAGATAGGGTTAGGGTAACCAGTGAGTCGGCTGTACTGTATATATGCCTCCTCTAGAGCTGGTTAGATAGGGTTAGGGTAACCAGTGAGTCGGCTGTACTGTATATATGCCTCCTCTAGAGCTGGTTAGATAGGGTTAGGGTAACCAGTGAGTCGGCTGTACTGTATTTATGCCTCCTCTAGAGCTGTTTAGATAGGGTTAGGGTAACCAGTGAGTCGGCTGTACTGTATATATGCCTCCTCTAGAGCTGGTTAGATAGGGTTAGGGTAACCAGTGAGTCGGCTGTACTGTATATATGCCTCCTCTAGAGCTGGTTAGATAGGGTTAGGGTAACCAGTGAGTCGGCTGTACTGTATAGATGCCTCCTCTAGAGCTGGTTAGATAGGGTTAGGGTAACCAGTGAGTCGGCTGTACTGTATATATGCCTCGTCTAGAGCTGGTTAGATAGGGTTAGGGTAACCAGTGAGTCGGCTGTACTGTATATATGCCTCGTCTAGAGCTGGTTAGATAGGGTTAGGGTAACCAGTGAGTCGGCTGTACTGTATATATTCCTCCTCTTGAGCTGGTTAGATAGGGTTAGGGTAACCAGTGAGTCGGCTGTACTGTATATATGCCTCCTCTAGAGCTGGTTAGATAGGGTTAGGGTAACCAGTGAGTCGGCTGTACTGTATATATGCCTCCTCTAGAGCTTGTTAGATAGGGTTAGGGTAACCAGTGAGTCGGCTGTACTGTATATATGCCTCCTCTAGAGCTGGTTAGATAGGGTTAGGGTAACCAGTGAGTCGGCTGTACTGTATATATTCCTCCTCTAGAGCTGGTTATATAGGGTTAGGGTAACCAGTGAGTCGGCTGTACTGTATATATGCCTCCTCTAGAGCTTGTTAGATAGGGTTAGGGTAACCAGTGAGTCGGCTGTACTGTATATATGCCTCCTCTAGAGCTTGTTAGATAGGGTTAGGGTAACCAGTGAGTCGGCTGTACTGTATATATGCCTCCTCTAGAGCTGTTTAGATAGGGTTAGGGTAACCAGTGAGTCGGCTGTACTGTATATATGCCTCCTCTAGAGCTGGTTAGATAGGGTTAGGTTAAGCAGAGAGTCGGCTCTACTGTATATATGCCTCCTCTAGAGCTGGTTAGATAGGGTTAGGGTAACCAGTGAGTCGGCTCTACTGTATATATGCCTCCTCTAGAGCTGGTTAGATAGGGTTAGGGTAACCAGTGAGTCGGCTCTACTGTATATATCCCTCCTCTAGAGCTGGTTAGATAGGGTTAGGGTAACCAGTGAGTCGGCTCTACTGTATATATCCCTCCTCTAGAGCTGGTTAGAAAGGGTTAGGGTAACCAGTGAGTCGGCTCTACTGTATATATGCCTCCTCTAGAGCTGGTTAGATAGGGTTAGGGTAACCAGTGAGTCGGCTCTACTGTATATATCCCTCCTCTAGAGCTGGTTAGAAAGGGTTAGGGTAACCAGTGAGTCGGCTCTACTGTATATATTCCTCCTCTAGAGCTGGTTAGAAACTGCTCCTCACAAACTTTGGTTATAAAACACCATTTGTTGCTTGAATTCAGTAATCTCTCGAGATGAAGACAAGTATGAGGTTGACAATTAGCTGAACATATACTTGTTTAATTAGTGACACTTGATTATTTGAATTTGGTATTTAAATATGGCATCATGATACCTCGTTCTACAGTATTTCTATGATTAAATCTCTAACAGGGACTCCTCCCCCATCAGCCAATCACTGTGGTCATAGTTAGTAAGCTTGATGACATCATCCATAGCAACGAGGTCAACCCCGCCCTTACTCTTAGCTCAAGACCTCTCTCTGTTCCTTAGTAACAGTTGGTCTCAGCAGCTTTGTGAGAACTCTTACCTGAGAACTTTTACTGCTGTTTAGGGGAACTCTAATGTGGCGTTCACACTGGACGCGATTCGCGCTAATCGCGCGAAGGTGGACGCTTGAACATTTTGAGTTTACTCGCTTCAATCGTGCGTGACATTCACTGCACAACAGACACGAATTCTCCTCATGGGCGGGGCTTCCGCCAGCGGCTCGTCTCGTTGAGAAATGGCTGACATGGGCTGTGTTTACATGTCTTTTTTTTTGTTAAAATCTACTGTTAATGTGTGACAAAACGTAGTTTTAAGACTTTTTCAGTCGATAATGTAGTTGTTTAAAGCTCAAATTGTGGTTTATTTATATAAAGAGTGCCTATTTGAACATTTTATCTGGCGTTTTGGGAGTTGTGAGCTCCAGTGGATCAGCGGCGCTCATTAACCCGGTGAGATCAGCCTTTCCTCTGCCAGTCCTTCTGCCGCTGGCTCTGATGTCTCTGTGGCGGCTCCAGCTATAATTCGTCTTGTAACGTCCGATCTTTGCTCTCATGGATCTATAATTTGTTCCCTGGCAAATCGTTTAGGCTGAGGACAAAGAGAAGTTTCATTACTTTATATTTTTAGGCTATAACTGTACGTTGCAGTTGTAACGTTAGCCTATTAGCACTGACTTTGAATGTTTGACTGAATTGTTTGCTTTATTTCATGTATAGCTTGTTATACATTACTTATACTTTTGTATTATTGATCATACATAAACTTGCATTTAACAAAAAGAGACTGGGTTGTGTTTCATGTCAATTAATGTTATCACAGTGATAATCATATTGTCTGAATCAGATATTAATATACAGATTTTCTCCTCATTGTTGTCACTACTAGAGCAAGCTCCTGATTGATTAACGCGGCGCGAATATCCGCCAAAGTTCAGATTTTTCAACTTGAGCGATTCGCACGTTCAAAACGCTCAATTCGCGTCCTTCGCGCCGCCTCAATCGCGCGAACCGCGCCGCAGAATGCCATTTCGCGTCTCTGCATTGACTTAACATGTAAATCACTCGCGCCCGGTGTGAACGCACCATTAGATAAGATGTGTTGTGAATGCGGCCCCAGACGTTTAGAGATTCTCCTGCAGGTGTGATGAAGATGATGAACTGTTGCTCTACCGCTTCACACTCATCTGTATCCTCAGTTATTCCAGAAGGTTTCAGTGCTGATTTTACAGTATGCTCAGCGTCTGAGGGAGGCTATTGATTTTGTGTATTGGATTTGTCTCTCTGTGTGATTTCCTGCTGTAGTTGTTTTCCATTTGAGCGGCCCCTCCTGCGCTGGCCTTTGATTGACACGTCTGTCCCGCCTCATTAGCCCATTCTTGAGCTTCAACATCACCTTCACAAGATAAAGGAGCGGCTCTCAGTAAGAGCAGGAAAAAAAAACTAAATTTAAATTTCATTTTATAATTTCAGGAAATATTTATGTTAAATTACTATACATACAAATGTATTTTTAAATTAAAGATGAAGACCCACAGGTGCAGTATTCTGGTGTGTTTTCACCTGCTTCTGTAGTTCCTGTTGTGTGTCACTGTGGGTAAATGTGAACAGATAGGGCGGTAAGAAAGGTCTTGCCACAGTATTTGGCACGTGTGTGTTGTTCCTACAATGCACGCGCACACACACACACACACACACACACACACACACACACACATACAGGCATGCTGCAGTCCATGAGGATGAGATGATCTGATGATCTTGGCTTGTATTCTAAGAATCCTCTCAGAAAGCTCCTAATTTCCCTTAAAACCTCTACGAAAAGTGTGCTTTTAAGTATAAAGTCTATATAACCCTTCACTTTGAAATTACAGGCATCATTTTTCCTGTTTCCTGTTTTTTTCCTGTCTCACACACACACATAATATAAAGATTTATATAATTTTGTACTTCATGTATTTGATAGGAAATATCATATTATAGAAGGTTGTAACAGACCCAAATCATCACTGCTGCATAGTTGTTAATGTTAATGTTCATGTTCATGTTAATGTTAATGTTAATGTTAATGTTAATGTTAATGTTAATGTAGTGATTCCTTCCATCTCTGGCACTGTGTCGGAGATGTTAGCGTGTCTCTAATATGATCGTCATAAACATGATCCCTGATCTAATGTGTAGTGTCTTATTAACTCACTCATGTATTGTGTGCAACACATTTCTTCTCTCTCTTCATGCTTCGTCCGTTTTCTCCACTGCTAAGAAACTCTTAAGCCTCTTAAAAGTCTTCGTCCGTACTCTTAACACTTTTGGACCTTAAAGGAACACGCCGACTTTTTGGGACTTTAGCTTATTCACCGTATTCCCCAGAGTTAGATTAGTCCATACACACCATTCTCATCTCCGTGCCATAACTCTGTCTGACACACTCACTGCTAGCCTAGCTTAGCACAAAGACTGGAGGTAAACGGCTCCAGCTAGTCGACTGCTCAATAAGTGACAAAATAACGTCAACATTTTCTTATTTACATGTTGAGATGTGTATAGTTACATCGTGTACTAAGACAGACGGAAAATTAAAAGTTTTGATTTTCTAGACCGATGTGGCTAGGAACTATTCTCTCATTCCTGCATAATAATCAAGAGACTTTGAGCCGTCCCATAAGGGCAGCGGCGCAATGATATGACACAGCGCCTGGAAATAGGCTAACTTCCGTCAACATAACCAACGGGACGACCGGCTCACACAGGGAGTGCTGGGACTATTTTCAGCCCCTGTGTAATATCATTGCGCCACTGCACTCATGGGACGGCTAACCCTAAGTTCCTTGATTATTACGCAGGAATGTTAAATATAACACTTCAGGCTAATGTAATCGAAGAATTACTGGTCATCCAATATTTTAAATCTTTAAATATATAACTGAGTATCATGTGTATACATTATTTGAGTGTCCATGATGATATTTCTGTGGCCAGAGCAGGAGTAACTGGGCATTTCAACCGGTCTGTCTTAGTTTAATTATCTTTGCACATTAATTATTTATTGTAAATGACCCAAAGCTTGTAATGTGTTTGTTGGTTGGGGATTATCGCCCTCTGCTGGTAATAGTGTAATGCTTGTGTGTGTGTGTGTGTGTGTGTGTGTGTGTGTGTGTGTGTGTGTGTGTGTGTGATCATTCCTTCAGGATTTAGTGATTATTCTGCAAATGTCATTTTTTAAACTGTACTAGGACACATATAGGATAACAGCTCTGTGAACATGGTGATGATTGATAGATTTTTAAAATTAGATATTTGTAAATACTCTCAATTTAATATGCAGAGGTGTTGTGCTCGTAAAAATGAAGATGATTTATTGTTCATGTTCAGATTTAAAAAAAGATAACATTAAAGGGGTTGATAAACGCTTTGTATTAAATTCAATAGAATATTTAGGCATTTTATCGTAATTGTGTTGTTTAAGAGAAGACTAACCATAACCCTATTAAATATAAGACGTTTAAAATATATTTGTATTAAGTAGATTCTTATTTTAAAATATATACAAGGCATACATGGCAAACATCACAACCTCCTGTTTTTAACAATGAATGAATAAGATTATACAAATAACCGGAACAACACCCTTATTCCTACCCATCCCAAATTATCCACAAAAACAATTTATATGAGCTTTAAGGAGAAAGCAGACACATGTTGGGACTTCAGGGCACAAACACACCATTCAGACTCTCCAAACTCACACGTGACTCCAGAAGAATGATAGTGACATTTAGGAATGAAATATTTCCACCAGCTGAAAACTAAACAAGCTCGATAAGATCATGAGAGAGATCAGTGCCTGTTGGCCTTTTAATCCTGTGATTTATGAAAGTAAGTCGGCTGTTACTCTAAAAGCTCGTAATTATTTCATAATCATGCCGTCTCTGCCCGGCAGCCTGATGAAGGCTTTTAATGTTTGTGTCTCAGTGCCGCTTGCGTGGAATTCTGTGAATGTTCAGTGGGCTGGCGTGAATGGAAATCTGTTCAGCGTGTTGAATTATTGAGAGAGGTTAAAGACGTCTGTCAGCAGAAATGTCAGATTGCTCCATGTGTCGCCTTTCTAGCATTCCTTCCCTTCAATGAGCTGTTGTGGATGAAATACAAGCCTTCTCCCACACACACACACACACACACACACACACACACACACAAACAAACAAACACACACACAAAGAAGAAAACATGCACAATTTGACCTAACATTTGTATCTTATGTGTTTAATCATTATGCTTATTGAGCATTGTGTTGTTAGACATCCAGCTGTTGAAATCAAAAGTTTAGACAGTGGCTGAGTCATTGAACTGCCATTCCCTGCCATTGATGGAAATTTTCGGCTTTCCGTGTGTACCTGTTATATGCTAGGGGGCGCTATTACACATCTCCTGAATGAGTACAGAATCTCCGGATCAAAACACAGACGAAAAAGAAGCAGAAACAAGAGATAGAAGCATTGCTGATGCACATGCAAAATAACACGCTCATCAGACATTATTCAGCACATTAGTCTAGTGTTACTGAATGAGAGGTGGACCTTTGGGGTGTTGATGGACTCCATCTGTGTTTGATCATCGCTCAACGCTGAATCACTGGGCTGGGAACTTTCTAAAAAACGCTGGCGGGAAAAGAGTTAAAAGTTTGAACTCTATAATCTCTAAAACGATCAAATGAATAATATTTTACACAAACCCTCTGATGTCACAGCTGTAGTACTGCAAGATGGCGGCACACTTGTTACAAAAGTTTGTTTAAAAAATCTTAATATGGATACATTTATAATGTTTGTTACATTTTTTATTGGAGTGGAAATCCATTTACTAAATAATGTTAACTTGGCGGACTGCTTCATTTCCACTTTAAGATTGAACATGCAATGAGGCTCACTGACCTTTTGCTGGTTAAACCCACACATGGACAACATGTAAAATATGGTTCTGTGTCCTTCAGGTGCCATTCTCGGGCGCTCTGAGACGCAGGATTGTGCATTTTATAACGCAAGCTGGGAAAAGGACGGGACGAACCAGAGCGGAATCGAGCCGTGTTACGGAGAAAAGGACAAACGACGACACTGTTTCTCCACCTGGAAGAACCGCTCAGGAATCATCGAGATGGTCAAGCAGGGCTGCTGGCTCGATGACGTCAACTGCTACGACAGGTGCGTGCTTTGTGTGTTTGTGTGTGTTGTGTATGTATTGGAGTGAGCAGAGGATGAAAACACATTCTCTGTGTGTGTGTGTGTGCAGCAGCGAGTGTGTGGAGCGCAAGGAGAATCCTGACGTCTTCTTCTGCTGCTGCGAGGGGAACATGTGCAATGACAAGTTTCACTACAGTCCAGAGACGCTTCAGAGTGAGTTCACAAACACTTTAACTCTCTAATGTTCAATGTTCAGAGAGACGGGCCCTACGATCACTAGGGGCCTTTGCTATAAGCGCTTGTCCACCGTTGGGCCGAACGGTTCTTTGAATGGTAAGGAACAGTTCCAGTTATGTTTCCACTTGAGCCTGGTACGGCACGGTTGGCTAATGACGCTGCGCTTCGGGATTGGTCACTTGTTGCCTGGCTACCAGTTTCACTATGGCTGGCTAAGCGTGCTATTTGAGTGCCGGAAACACAAATTAATAATAAAATTAAAAGAAATACATGATAATCCTCCATAACACGTTCATTATTCACATCTCATATCATCAGTAAACCGTTGATAATATATATCATACGACCAAGAGTGCTGTTTTCCTGAATATCAGCACTTTTACAAATGTCATATTGATTTATACTACAGTTCAATAAACAAGAAATTAATATTAGGTAACTTACATTTTAGATTTAGAATATTGTCTTTTTTCTATATTTTGCCAATGCAAATAATTCCAAATAAATCCACAGCAGAGCCAATGCGTGTCTCCGAACAACACAGCGATGCTTCATTACTGAATGAATCCGCGTAGTTGAACAATTCATTGATTTGCCTAAAATAAGACAAGGACGTAAAAAACACCTGCTCAGCAGGAGCGAAGGTTCCTAACCAGACGCCAGCAACAAGACATGACACAACAAATCAATCACAAACCACAGCCAATCAGAAGAGCGTGTGGGCGGAGTCTCTCTGCAGGCGCACTGCACTCGCAACCTAATGGATAAATACATAATCAAATTCATAAATGCTTTATTTTCAAGTACTTTCAGTATGGCTATAAATAACATTCAAACTCACATTAGACTCTTTTAACATCAAATCAAACACACAGTCCTGAGATTATCATTGTCATAGTGTGTATGTTATTGTATATTTGATAGCTTTGTAAATGTCCAGATGTGTAAAGAGTTCATTCTCGTCTCCAGCCACGTCTAACCCCGTCAGCCCGAAGCCGGACTTGTTTCCCACATTGCTCTACTCTCTGATTCCCGTCATGGCTGTTGCTGTCATTCTCTTCATCTCTTTCTGGATGTACCGGCATCTCAAGCTGACGTACCCGCCGCTGCTCGTGCCGTCACAGGTACATCCACCTCCATATCTGTGAACCCTCTGGATCACGGGTCTTTATACTCAAGAGATGTTTTGAGATATGCATTTTTGGAGCTCTTTCACATATCAGTGCCGGTTTTACCGTGTATTTTGGGTTACACTTTACTTTAAGGTGTCCTTTTTACAGTGTAATAATACATACTCAGTTGGGGACACTAAACTTTTCTACATTTTTCAAATAAATATTGAAATAAATCGAATTAATAAACTAAATTAACCATATAAACTAAATTACTGATCTAATTATTGATCTAAAGCCCACACTGTCACTGTATGATAATTGAAATGGACTGATGACATCACCGTTTTCTCCAGAATGGCTATAAGGCTGAATAAAATTATGCTGCATTATTTTCCTGTTTAACACTGTAAAGCTGCTTTGAAACAATCATTGTTAAAAGCGCTATATAAATAAAGTTGACTTGACTTGACTTGACATTTAAGTATGGAATTGGGTTAATTATCCTCATGTACTTACTATAGGGTTAGGGTTTGTTTGAGGTTTAGTTGCATGTAATTATGCATAATTTACTGTTATTACTAGAGTAAGTACATGTAACATATATAACAAGGACACTGTAAAGTAAAGTGTTAGCGTGTTTTGTTGGAGTGTTTCACTGCAAAAAGTGATTTTCTTACTCAGTATTTTTGCCTTTATATCAGTATTTTGCCAGTATAGTTTTAAACAAGAAAAGTACCGGTCAATAGGGCCAGAAAAAGTTTATCTTTCTTTTTTCTTTCTTATGCTAAGGATAAACTCTCTCTCAATGATTTTCATGTTGTGTAAAAAGTCAAAGGATTGTGATAGAGATTTGAAGCTTACTGTCAGTTCTTGTTCTTGTTGCTTTATTCTCCTTTAAATGAGGGACACATCAGTCCACAGAGGTTCTAACTAGACTTATATAAAAACAATATCATCTGTTTTAGATAGCAGGTGAATGTGTGTTTCTCATCGCAGCATATGAGAGTCTATCACAGGCACCACATCAGTATTTCTCTCTCATTCTCATGTTCTGAGATGGTTCATGTCCTCATCACAGCGCTTTTGTGCTAGAAGCAGTAAATCCCTCTCTTCCTCTTTTGCTAGCACGCCTTTCATATCATGATAGAGGTAAGAGCTTCATTCACTCCCCATCCTGCCATGCCGATGCCTTAGTTTCTCTTTCATGAGTCGCTGTTGTCTGCATTCGGGTTTTCCCTTTCTTTCTAGCGCGCATGGATTAATATTTGAGTTCTCCTGCATCAGACGCTGTGTGTGTGTTAGTGTGTGGACGCAGGCGAGTCTCAGCACTGATGGGTGTGTGTGTGTGTGTTGTCTCCAGGATCCCGGACTGACTCCGCCGTCGCCGTTGCTGGGCCAGAAGCCGCTGCAGCTGCTGGAGGTGAAGGCTCGAGGACGCTTCGGCTGCGTCTGGAAGGCACAGCTGCTCAACGAACCCGTGGCTGTGAAAATCTTCCCTGTCCAGGTGTCTGACAGATTTCATGCCATTGCTGTTTGCCCATGTTGCCTCTTCAGCTTCAGTATAAAAGATATACACTCACCTAAAGGATTATTAGGAACACCATACTAATACTGTGTTTGACCCCCTTTAATTCTACGTGGCATTGATTCAACAAGGTGCTGAAAGCATTCTTTAGAAATGTAGAGATGGTGGTCCAGTGGGTTAAACCACTTAACTGGTAAGCAAAAGGTTGCTGGTTCAATCCCAGCGGTCACCACCAGTGTGTCCTTGAGCAAGGCACTTTACTCCACGTTGCTCCAGGGGGATTGTCCCTGTAATTAGTGCACTGTAAGTCGCTTTGGATAAAAGTGCTGCCAAATGCATAAATGTAAATGTTGGCCCGTATTGATAGGAGAGCATCTTGCAGTTGATGGAGATTTGTGGGATGCACATCCAGGGCACGAAGCTCCCGTTCCACCACATCCCAAAGATGCTCTATTGGGTTGAGATCTGGTGACTGTGGGGGCCATTTTAGTCCAGTGAACTCATTGTCATGTTCAAGAAACCAATTTGAAATAATTGGAGCTTTGTGACATGGTGCATTATCCTGCTGGAAGTAGCCATCAGAGGATGGGGACATGGTGCTCATAAAGGGATGGACATGGTCAGAAACAATGCTCAGGTAGGCCGTGGCATTTAAACCATGCCCAATTGGCACTAAGGGGCCTAAAGTGTGCCAAGAAAACATCCCCCACACCATTACACCACCACCACCAGCCTAGCTTGTGCAAATTGTCGCCTTTTTTTCCTATTTGTAGTGGAGATGAGTGGTACCCGGTGGGGTCTTCTGCTGTTGTAGCCCATCCGCCTCAAGGTTGTGTGTGTTGTGGCTTCACAAATGCTTTGCTGCAGACCTCGGTTGTAACGAGTGGTTATTTCAGTCAAAGTTGCTCTTCTATCAGCTTGAATCAGTCGGCCCATTCTCCTCTGACCTCTAGCATCAACAAGGCATTTTCTCCCACAGGACTGCCGCATACTGGATGTTTTTCCCTTTTCACACCATTCTTTGTAAACCCTAGAAATGGTTGTGTGTGAGAATCCCAGTAACTGAGCAGATTGTGAAATACTCAGATCGGCCCGTCTGGCACCAACAACCATGCCACGCTCAAAATTGCTTAAATCTCCTTTCTTTCCCATTCCGACATTCAGTGTGGAGTTCAGGAGATTGTCTTGACCAGGACCATACCCCTAAATGCATTGAAGCAACTGCCATGTGATTGGTTGATTAGATAATTGCATTAATGAGAAATTGAACAGGTGATCCTAATAATCCTTTAGGTGAGTGTACGTTTATAATTAAGCAGCAGGCCAAAAGCATCTTTTCCATGGCTAAGGCATGTTTGCTTGCATGCGGTAACTCAAAACTAGAGCGGGTTATTATAGTGCTCTGAATGTTTTTATGAATATTCGGGCTTGTGTTTGTTGTAAAAATGAAGTGTCTGCAATTAAAATACACTTCATTGTGCTGGATTAAACTTTTATAGTTTCAGTCTTAAGTGTTTTATATATATATTTTGAAAACTGAGATGTAAATAATAGCGATGATGTCGTTGTATTATTTGCATACTAAATCACAATAACATTTTACTTGTGCACCAAACTACAGTCACCTTTACCCTGCGAAAACTTCTGGGAAATGTAGTTTTATTATAAAACAGAAACAACAGCTATATTAAACACACCGGTTTTCAATAAAGAAATCTTTGAATTAATAATAATCACTGTAAATAATTATTACACCAAGTAATATAGTTGCTTACACTCTGAAAAGAAATTCAGGGGACCATTACCACAACTTGCCACAAAACATGCATGGTAGCAAGATTTAATAATCTTGTCAATTATATTAATTAAATTTACATGCTAAATAAGTTACATTTAGCATGTGCTATACTGCTGTTATTTTGGACTGAAATAGATAAGACAAAATGGTTCCACTCGCTTATGTTGAAATTATTTGGAACAACAAATACTCTAACTCAATGTAGTTTGTTGGTTGGACATGCGGCCCGGGAGAGGGCCAAACACAAAGGTCCCGGGTGGGTTAGATGGTGGATTGTTCCTGGGGCAGGCAGATGTTACCCCAGAGCACAATGTGAGATCAAGCCCACTTCAAGCACTGAGTTTGTGTGTATATGAACTATTTTACAATGACTTTGAATGTGGCTAATTTTGCAAGTGTTTGTGATCTCTCTCAGAATAAGCAGTCATGGCAGAATGAATATGAGATTTATAGTGTGAGTGGAATGAAGCACGAAAATATCCTTCACTTCATCGGAGCAGAAAAAAGGGGAAGCGGAGTGGATATAGAGCTCTGGCTCATCACAGCGTACCACGATAAGGTACACAAACACACACACACACACACACACACCTGTGAACATCATGTAAGTGAAATGAAAGCGTTTGTCATCGTCGGCTATGTTCTGTTAGTGTACAGAGATTACTGCATACATTATTATTATCCCTAATATTTAACAAATGTGTTGTACACAGTATACAAATTAAATTTGGTATGAAATGTAAATTGCAATCTTTTCTTCCCTGTTGTGAAGTATATCTGAGTGAAGGGAAAGTCCATCATGAGATGTTGTTGTGATGAGATATTGTTGCGAGGGAAAGTTAATGTTTTTGATTAAAGATTACGAGGCACATGAATTAAAAAAATAATAATTATGCACTGATAATTATTACTGTCACATGACCTCACTGTGTTGCACAATTCTCAGGGTCTGATTGGAGTGTTGATAATATCGTGTGTGTGTGTGTGTGTGTGTGTGTGTGTTTGTACTCAGGGCTCGTTGACAGACTTCCTGAAGGCTAATGTTGTGTCCTGGAATGAGCTGTGTCTGATAGCGCAGACGTTTGTGCGTGGCTTGGCGTATTTACATGAGGACATTCCTAACCTGAAGGACGGACACAAGCCTGCCGTCGCACACAGGTGCGCTCCTCAGTGTCATGTGATCATTCTCTTGTTAGGACCCCATCCTCATTTTTAACCCTAATCTTCTCTCTCTCTCTCAGAGATATCAAAAGTAAGAATGTGTTACTGAAGAGCGATTTAACCGCCTGTATCGCAGACTTTGGCCTGGCGCTGAAGTTTGAAGCAGGGAAATCTACAGGTGACACACACGGACAGGTGAGTTCAATATTTGAATGTGCTCAAAAAAAATGATGGTGTAAAAAGTTTTTTATTTTCCACAAAGCAATGTATTACAGAATTTCACTAACTCTGTGACTAGTCCTGTTTTGTGACAGATTGGACGTGTTATCTGGTTGGTAAGTGTCATCAGCAGTTGTTGTGTTGTTTGTTGAAGGTGGGAACGCGGCGCTACATGGCTCCAGAGGTGTTGGAAGGGGCGATCAGTTTCCAGCGGGACGCGTTCCTCAGAATCGACATGTATGCTGTGGGTCTGGTGCTGTGGGAACTGGCTACGCGATGCACAGCGGCCGACGGTAACTAACACTCAGAGACTGTGATGAGATGTGTGTGTGTGTGTGTGTGTGTGTGTGTGTGTGTGTGTGTGTGTGTGTGTGTGTGTGTAAACCGGCGCTGACCCTTGTGTGTGTCTCTCTCAGGTCCTGTGGATGAGTTCTCTCTGCCTTTTGACGAGGAGGCAGGTCTTCATCCGTCTCTGGAGGACATGCAGGATGTCGTTGTGCATAAGAAACTACGACCAATATTCAGAGAACACTGGCTAAAACATACGGTAGAACACACACACACAGACATAGACTACGTTATGTACAAATATTTCTTATCTTACCACAGAAATATCCAACAAACTGAGTAGGACCATGTGAAAAAAGTATGAAAAATATGATTTTTTTAGTATTTGTCAGTAAATGGAATAAATATAGAACACAGTGTTATTTTTGCATTATTTGTAAACTATTATATTATTTGTTAATATTTTGAAATGGCTTTTATGTTTATATTTCAGTTTTCATTTTAATAGTATTTTTTTTGTGATATTTCTATTTAATTTATTTTTATTAAAATGTAAGTCACTTTAGTACTTCGACTTGCAGTTTTTTAAAATTGCTTAGACACTAAGGGTCAGATTTACTAAACAGGGCAAATTAGCGTGAGCGCTACAATCCCAATGATGGGAGTGTGAAGTTCAGTGTGTGATCTACTGACGACACACACGTTAAAGAACACACACACAGCTGGATCATTCCCATAATGACCAACACAATCTACCCGTTAGCATCTGGTTTAGGACACATGCTTTTTTCGGGCGGTAATTAATGGCTCAAACACCAGTAAACTGACGAGCACAAACCTCACCTGATTGATTTAAATTCTCTCCTCTCATAAATACTGCGCCTGAAAGGAAAAACTCCTACCTATATATATGCAATAAAGTCAGCCGCAGAAATAACCCTTTCCACGCCTTTACAGCGCTAATGTTTCACTGCGCGGCTTTAGTGAATCCTGACAGTAGTTTTTTAACACCAAAAGAGGGTTTGCGCTGATGTAAGCTGTTAGTAAATCTGGAACTTGAAACCCTTCACTCATCTTCACTCACATTCTACAAGCTCATTCGCTGCTTTAAACTCAGTTTGCTATTGTAAAACTCTAAACTCAGTTCTCTACATTAGACAAATCATTCAGAACTAACAGCTCTTGTGTTTCATTTGGGAAACACTGGCATTTAAACACTCGTTTACCAGTTACACCCAATGATCATGTGTGAAAACACTTAAACACATAAATTGTTCACTTAGAAATCAAAACTCAGTGTTTTAAGAAAAAAAATTTTTTTGATGCCCTTGCATTTCTGTTTATAGTGTAAATTTATAGTATATATTTATTTATTTATATATATATACACACACACACACACAAACACACACACACACATGTTTATGCATACAATATATACTGAATATGCATACAAGCCAAGTCAGAAAGTCAACTTTATTTCTAAAGCACTTTATACAATATATCAAATTGCAACTTCACAATAGTAAAAAAAAAAATCTAATTCTGCTGTAAAGCAGCTCGAAACAAGCCAATAATGTCATTATTCAGCTCAAATCAGTTCAGTATTGATTCAGTTCAGTTCCATAACTGTAAAATTAATCTATTGTGCATACACACTGTATATACAGTGTATTTGTGCACATACACATACCAGATTCTCTATTTCAAGATGAATTCCCCAATCATATATATCAAATATAAGTAAATGAGTAATTATGGACATATGACTTTTTATACAGTTGGTTAAGATGTTCTTGCTCCTATTGAAGATCTCGATCATGCTGATCATCAGGTTTTGTTTATGTAGCTCCAGTGCCGCTTCACTTCACGTCTCATACGTTTATCGTCCTGCAGGGTCTGGCGATGCTCTGTGAGACCATAGAGGAGTGTTGGGACCATGAGGCCGAGGCTCGTCTGTCTGCGGGATGCGTGGAAGAACGCATCATCTCAATGCAACGCAACACCAACCTCATCGCCCCCGACGACATCCTCTCTGTTGTCACCATGGTTACCAACCTGGACTTCCCCCCTAAAGAATCCAGCCTATGATGCTGTTTCCTCAGCCAATCGTTACCCAGCGTGCGAAAGATGTGTGAGAGAGAGAAGCGGACTACAGTTGACTTGTGAGTGGAGAAACTCAAGAAGGAACTCATGACCCAAGGAGATAAAACACGGATGTTTGTGTTTGCACCAAAACGTCTTTTATGCATAAAGGAAAGACTTTTGTTTCATAAGAACACCAACTCATGTGATTTTATTATAAAAAGGGCAAAACTCTGGACTGCGCTTGCTGTTCATTGCAAATCATTACAGTCATGCCAATGCGAGACACTTCTGAATGTCTACCGTTCAGCCGTGGATCACACACGGATTTTTGAGGAATTAGTGCTGAAATAACCATAAACCTCCCTAAACAGGAATACCTCATTTTGATTTATTGTGCTTTTATCTGAGCAGCTGCTCCGGAGGTGAGACGAGTAGCTGTAACACACGGTAGTGTTTCTGCCTTTCACATCTCTGCTTCATTTCATCGCAGGCTTCACAAAACTCTTTCTGAAGGGGTCGTACATGAGGAAGCGATGCTCGCGTTACTGAATCACAGAAACCAGGGTCCAATATTAACGTCTGCCAATGGTGAATGAATTCGGAGAATGTACTAGCTAGACATTTGTATCACTCATGCAACTGTATTTTACTTTTGTGTTAAACACAATTTTCCATGTCAGTGACACATCATTCACAGTGAAACTGCTCCGACATTGTGTTTATGTTCATATTTTTGTCTTTGTGGCGTAATGTGAGGAATGGAGAGCTGGAGAGTTCATTTGAACCTCTTGCTGCAAAAACAACTCATTCTTCACTTCAACTTTCTGATGTGAACATCAATGTATGAACACGTTAATAACGCCTATTCAGTGTTTGGAAACTTGGGACACCTAGTCATGATGTCAAACAGTCTGATCACCAGCAGAAATGATGATGAGAGTAGAGTGTGTGAATGCTTGCGCTGTGGCACTGCACAGCCTTCAACGTTAGAAACGAGCAGCTCATCCCTGATCATTTCAGTCTCATCTGAACAGTTTGAGCAACACATTTCTGTGCGGATTGATTTATGAATTTGTCGATCTGATGCATCTTCACAAAGAGGCTGTTATTGAAGGATGGAGCCGTTAAAAGCTAGATTGAACCCACAGAAGACACACTCATTTACTCATTTCACGTGAAGAGATGTTTACATAGAAGACAAAAGTGTAGCAGCAAATAACCTTGACTTGCATTAAGTGGACCTTCGGGGGCAATGAGATAAATGATGATAGGCCCCTTTAATGACAGTGTTTGCACGCAATCACATCTATCAGGGCTGTAAGATCTGTATGACGCCACATTCTCCTGTCTCTCGTTCATCTTCTCTTTCTGAAACACTACAGCAGTATTCAGGGACGCAGGATTCTGCTCACTCACAGCAATTATGCAACCGACATGCAGCAGCAATTGCAACTGTAGCTTCTATTTATTTCATTAATAATGTGACAAACTCTCAGTACTGTGAAAACATGGAGGTGATTGTTGCCCTGAATGTGTTACCAGACAAACCAACTGTTGGGTGAAAAAGAGGTTTGTTAAAGACATTTCAGATCAATCTGTAATTCCCCCAGCAAAACACATGTACAGGAAATGAATAATGTAAATATGATTGTTGGTTTTAAATTATTAGACTAGCATGATGTTGCTCTGTTCTTTTTGATGTCACTAATCAAAAACAGTCCTTTATAAAGAAATTATTCCAAAAGATTGTTCTGGGTATTTTATAAAATGTTTTATTGTCTTAATGTTTCCAGGCCCAAAGTTATTAATTATACTGATTATATTGATTCTCTTTATATATATATATATATATATTATACACTGAATGTCGGAATGGGAAAGAAAGGTGATTTAAGCAATTTTGAGCGTGGCATGGTTGTTGGTGCCAGACGGGCCGATCTGAGTATTTCACAATCTGCTCAGTTACTGGGATTTTCACACACAACCATTTCTAGGGTTTACAAAGAATGGTGTGAAAAGGGAAAAGCATCCAGTATGCGGCAGTCCTGTGGGAGAAAATGCCTTGTTGATGCTAGACGTCAGAGGAGAATGGGCCGACTGATTCAAGCTGATAGAAGAGCAACTTTGACTGAAATAACCACTCGTTACAACCGAGGTCTGCAGCAAAGCATTTGTGAAGCCACAACACGCACAACCTTGAGGCGGATGGGCTACAATAGCAGAAGACCCCACCGGGTACCGCTCATCTCCACTACAAATAGGAAAAAAAGGCTACAATTTGCACGAGCTCACCAAAATTGGACAGTTGAAGACTGGAAAAATGTTGCCTGGTCTGATGAGTCTGGATTTCTGTTGAGACATTCAGATGGTAGAGTCAGAATTTGGCGTAAACAGAATGAGAACATGGATCCATCATGCCTTGTTACCACTATGCAGGCTGGTGGTGGTGGTGTAATGGTCTGGGGGATGTTTTCTTGGCACACTTTAGGCCCCTTAGGTGCCAATTGGGCATGGTTTAAATGCCACGGCCTACCTGAGCATTGTTTCTGACCATGTCTATCCCTTTATGCCCACCATGTCCCCATCCTCTGATGGCTACTTCCAGCAGGATAATGCACCGTCACAAAGCTCCAATCATTTCAAATTGGTTTCTTGAACATGTCAATGAGTTCACTGGACTAAAATGGCCCCACAGTCTCCAGATCTCAACCCAATAGAGCATCTTTGGGATGTGGTGGAACGGGAGGTTCGTGCCCTGGATGTGCATCCCACAAATCTCCATCAACTGCAAGATGCTCTCCTATCAATATGGGCCAACATTTCGAAAGCACCTTGTTGAATCAATGCCACGTAGAATTAAGGCAGTTCTGAAGGCGAAAGGGGGTCAAACACAGTATTAGTATGGTGTTCCTAATAATCCTTTAGGTGAGTATATATATATATATATGTATATGTATATGTATATGTATATGTATGTGTGCGTGTGCGTGTGCGTGTGCGTGTGCGTGTGCACATACACATACACATACACATACACATACACATACATATATGTATATATACGTATATATATACGTATATATATATATATATATATATGTATATATATATATATATATATATATATATATATATATATATATATATATATATATATATATATATATATATAATGAATGATGACGATCTGAAACGTAATCACAAAATCATTTGAGCCTATTTACAATTCTACACATTCTGGGGCCCGTATAAATGATTCTTCCACACACAAGGGTCATAAAAACTGATTTATAAAAAAATATTAGTTTTAAAATATGAAATAAAATGGGACACTTGTGGAATGGTCGTCTAATTACAAATAGTCATAAAGGTAGTAAAACAGTTCCATAAAAATTGCATATATAACTGAAAATACATTAGAATATAAACAAAAAAATGCTAGCTTGGTAAAGGATGTGTTTCTTTCGGAAGAATCTTTTTGTCTCTCTTAGAAGAAAACACAACCCTAGGTATTTATTTGAGACAGTGGCTAAATGTATGAGATTTCCAAACAGCACAGCAGTAATGACTTTATGAATTTCTTTACTTGCAAGATTGATACTATCATTGAGAAATGTATAACCATGCAACCATCTACTACAGTATCACATCAGACATTGTGCTAAAGACCCCCAGAGGAACAATTCCATTCATTATTTGCTATAGGAGATAAAGAATTGTCTAAAATTGTTAAATCATCAAAATCAACAATTAGTCAGACCCTATAATGAGTAAGTTATAGATCCTCCTCTTAATATTATTAATTCATCATTGTCATGTCATTGTCAAACTAAACCTCTCATCAAAAAAATATCCTACAGAATTTGTTAATTACAGACTAATCTAGAATCTCCCTTTTCTGTCAAAGATTTTCTCCCTTTCTGTGAACTCTGTACATTCTTCGGTTCCGGCTGCAGGGCCCCCGCAGCAGGGCCACTGGGTAACGGTGAGACGGCATAGTCGCGGATCAAAAAGCCACTTTTCCGTTCCGGTTAGAACATCAAACAGGTTCTCCCCTCTCAGTGAAGCACCCACTGAGTATCCTGTTGAAAGTGCCCTAGTCATTGATGATTCTATTACACGGAACGTGAAAATAGAGACACCAGCCACCATAGTCACATGTTTACCAGGAGCCAGAGCGCCTGACATCAAAGCAAATTTAAAAGTACTGGCTAAAGCTAATCGTAAATTCTCTTAGATTATTATCCACGTCGGCACTAATGATGTTCGACTTCGCCAGTCGGAGATTAACAAAATTAACATTAAAGAGGTGTGTGAACTCGCTAGTACAATGTCAGAGGCTGTTTATTGTCCTGGACCGCTCCCTGTAAAAAGGAGTGATGAGATAGTTAGCAGACTATCATCACTCAATGGCTGGTTGTCTAAGTGGTGTCCGCAAAATAACATAGGGTTCATAGACAATTGGAAAAGTTTTTGGGGCAGACCTGACTTGTTGAAGAAGGATGGCATCCATCCCTCTTGGGGTGGTGCCGCTCTTCTCTCTTGTAATTTGGCACATAGTCTTAGAGCTAAACCTTAACTCACTAGGGCCCAGGTCAGGAAGCAGACAAACTGGCTAAACCGACCGTCTGCTAGCTGTCTCACATCACCTGAGTCAGATAACAGATAAATCCCAGCACATAGAGACTCTTTCACCTAGAAACTGTTGTGAATTTCCTTTTCCTCATTTGAAGAAGAGACCAGGAGACTTGGATATGTTCTTCAGCAGGATTCTTTAATGAGAAAACGTGCTGTCTTTTGGCTGAGGTTATCAAGTCTGACTTAACAGTACAAAACAATGCAATTTATCTACATTTCAGGGGGAGGGATTATACAGCAGGGGAGGAGACATTCAAACAAAGGAATGCAAATGTTGTGTAGGTAAAGGACACACCTCAGACATAACGGTGTGACCCGTCCTAATTCAATCAGCATAACAGTGTCATTCAAATGCATAGATGCTAATCCAATCACTCAGGCAGTATTGCTCTAAACTTGTCATGGTAAATAGTCAGGAAGTGCATACAAACAAAAGACTTAATGTCTCAAACACTTACACGGCCTGACGTAATCTCCTTAGAATTTCCTCAAGTTTACTTCAAAATGTAAAACACATATATAGATAATGTTTTCAGTTATATTCTATTACATTGGAACCTAGATATAACAATGTATAAATTTGTAATCTTACAATATTATCATATAGAGACTGTGTCTGTTCCCCGAATTAGTAAATACAAAAAAACATCAAAACCATTCAACAGTAAAAATTTAATTGATGTCCAACAAATAAGCAACAGATATAATACAGATGAACAATTGATAAAGCTTGGGTTGCTGAATATTTGATCCCTTTCCCCAAAAGCGCTTATTAAATTATATCATTACAGATAATAATCTAGATGTGCTGTGTTTGACAGAAACCTGGCTAAAACCTGACGACTACATTACTTTAAATGAGTCCACCCCCCAAGATTACTGTTATAAACATGAGCCGCGTCTGAAAGGTAAAGGGGGAGGGGTTGCAGTAATTTATAATAATATCTTCAGTATTACTCAGAAGTGTAGTTTCAAATATAATTCCTTTGAAGTTTTGGTGCTTTATGTAACGTTATGTAGTGTACATGATAAAACCTGTTTAACATTTGTGTTAGCTACTGTATACAGGCCACCAGGGCATAATACAGACTTTATCAAAGAATTTGCTGGTTTTCCATCAGAGTTAGTGCTGGCCGTAGATAAAGTACTAATTGTTGGTGATTTTAATATCCATTTAGACAACGAAAAAGACGTATTGGGATTAGCATTTAAAGACATTCTAAACTCTATTGGAATTAGGCAACACGTGTCAGGACCCACTCATCGCCATAATCATACTTTAGACGTAATATTGTCACATGGAATAAATGTTGATACCGTTGAAATTCTGCAGCAGAGCGATGACATCTCAGATCATTACCTAGTATCATGTATACTTAATTTAGCTAAGGCTGCAAAGCCGTCCCCTCACTTCAAAAATGGCAGGACAATCACTGCCGCCACTAAAGATTGCTTTTTAAATAATCTTCCTCATCAGTATCATCTCCTCAGCATCCCAGATAGCTTAGAAGAACTCGATGTTGCAACAGAAACGATTGACTCTCTCTTATCCAGTACTTTAGACATAGTTGCTCCCCTGCGCTTAAAGAAGATTAAAGAAAATAGTCCAACGCTGTGGTACAACGAGCACACCGGGCTCTTAAAACAGCAGCCAGAAAAATGGAGCGCAGCTGGAAGAAAACAAAACTAGAGGTATTTCGTAATTCGTGGAAAGAGCACATGATCGCATACAGAAAGGCCGTAAAAACTGCTAGATCTGCTTATTTCTCGACTCTCTTGGAAGAAAACAAACACAACCCAAGGTATTTATTCGATACAGTGGCTAAATTAACCAAAAATAAAGCTTCAACTTCTGATGTTTGTAAACAGCACAGCAGTAATGACTTTATGAACTTTTTTACATGTAAGATTGATAATATTAGGAAGAAAATTTTAACCATGCAGCCGTTTATTACAGTATCACATCAGACAGAGCATTGTAGCATCACTGAGGAAAAATTTCACTCATTCACTGCTATAGGAGAAGAAGAATTGGCTAAACTCGTTAAATCATCAAAATCAACAACATGTAAGCTCAACCCTATACCGACTAGGCTATTAAAAGAGATGCTACCAGAGGTCATAGATCCTCTTCTTAATATCATTAATTCATCTTTGTTATTAGGATATGTACCGAAAACTTTTAAGTTGACTATTATTAAACCACTTATTAAAAAAACGCAACTTGATCCTACAGAATTAGTCAATTATAGACCAATCTCAAATCTACCCTTTCTGTCAAAAATACTTGAAAAGGCAGTGTCTTCACAATTATGCTCCTTTTTAGAAAGAAATGGTATCTGTGAGCATTTCCAGTCAGGATTTAGAGCGTATCATAGTACTGAGACTGCTCTCATCAGAGTTAGAAATTATTTTCTCTTATCTTCCGATCGTGGCTGTATCTCTCTATTAGTGTTACTTGATCTAGGTATTAGTGGAATTACTTTGTCATGGTTTAAATCATACCTATGTGACCGTTATCAGTTTGTAGCACTAAATGAAGAGATGTCACACCGATCACAAGTTCAGTATGGAGTACCGCAGGGCTCAGTGCTAGGACCCCTGCTCTTCACCCTGTACATGCTACCACTGGGAGATATCATTAGGAAGCATGGCGTTAGTTTTTATTGTTATGCTGACGATACTCAGCTCTATATTTCTTCACGCCCTGATGAAACATAGCAATTCACAAAATAATGGAATGCATAGCTGATATAAAAAATTGGATGACTAGTAATTTCCTAGTACTTAATTTTGAGAAGAAGAAGAAAACTGATTTTAATAAATGGACCAAAAACCTCTGCTTGTAGTAACCTAGAATACTGTCTAACATTTGATGGCTGCTCTGTCAAGTCCTCGTCGTCAGTGAGGAACCTGGGTGTGCTCTTTGATACCAATCTCTCATTTGAAAGCCACGTTTCGAGCATCTGTAAAACTGCTTCTTGCATCTCAAATATATATCTAAATCACAACATATGCTCTCAATGAGAAATGCTGAACAGTTAGTTGATGCGTTCATGAGTTCTAGATTATTGTAATGCTCTACTGGGTGGTTTCCCTGCTCGCTTAATAAACAAACTCCAGCTGGTCCAAAACGCAGCAGCTCCAGTTCTTACTAGAACCAGGAAGTGTGACCATATTATCCGGTTCTGTCAACACTGCACTGGCTCCCTTTTAAACATTGCATACTGTGGCAGGGTGAAGAATCACACAACACAGTGCTAAGTGAAAAGCCCCCGGAGGGTGGGTTTATTGAGGTGAGGTGGACGAACAGTGAGGTAGTGAAGTCTTGGTGCGCGGTGCTTCCTTCTTCCCGGTAGTGCAGTGGTGACTCGCGGTGACGTCAGAGGGACTGGGTGGCCGGAGTGTCACAGGCTGCTGTCTGAGAGAGAGAGAAAGGTTAGTGCGCTGCTTCATGGAGTGTTCGTGCTCAGACTGGTGTTCCCACGTGCGGTGCTTTATGTGGTGTGGTGATCGCCTGCAGCTGTGCCAATCCGGTCCATGCTGAGTGCTGGCAGGTGATCAGTGTTTGTTGCCAGGGCGACGCTGACGAGAGCTCGGGAGACTTGTCACAATACATTTTAAAATCTTGCAAAAAAAGTACTGAATGGTTTAGCTTCTCATTATTTGAGTGAGCTCTTAACGCATTATAGTCCGTCTGTAGCAATCTCCAAATTCTGGCCAGCTTTATTCTGGCCGAATAAAATGCAGGCGATCGATCCTTTTCCTATTTAGCACCTAAACTCTGAAACAGTCTTCCTAACATTGTTCGGGAAGCACACACACTCTGTCAGTTTAACTCTAGACAAAAACACATCTCTTTAACCTGGCATACACATAAGACACTATCAATTTCTATCATTCAAATCAGTTAAAAGTTTGTTAGGCAACATAAATTAGGTCAACCGGAACCAAGAACCCTTTCTATAACACCAGATGTACTTGTTACATTGTAAGAAGAATGGGATCTATGCTAATATTAGTCTGTATGTCTCATCCTTATCCCAAGGTTATCATAGTCAGCTGGGTCTGCTCCGTATCCATCAGATGTGGACCTGCACCTAGACACAACCAAAACGCAGCCCTAAAGTGTCAGCAGAGACCATGTGTACCAGACAATCCCCTGTGATGGCCATCAGCACAGATCCTAAGCAGAGATCACAAGAACCAGACAGGTCCTCCGCACAGACCCTATGACCAGCTTCGGCTCCATACCGGTGTGATGAATCTGATCATCAAGCAAAAGGAACTGGATGAATATTTGAATGCTACCAATCCTGAATTCTGAGTTTTGTTTCCTTGCCACTGTCGCCTCTGGCTTGCTTAGTAGGAGACACTTAATATTCAGCAATATTATTGTTCTGACTGTACTGACGTTGTTATATGAGAACTAAACTGAGCTGGCCGATGACAATTTGAGCAGAATTGCTTTATGCCCTGTCTGTGAAACCAATGGCTGAGCATTTTAGTCTAGTTTAAGTATATTAAAACTTTGTCACAATTTCGTCATGCTGCATAATGGTTAAATTGATAATCACGATTACTTTGCTCAAAATTATAATCACAATGATTGTTGTCATTTGGGAAATGTAGTTTTTACATTTCATTTATCTGCTGAAATATCCTGCTTCCATGCAAATCCACCAGATCACAGCACACATTGGCCACGAAGTCCAACAAAAGTTTAGTGTGGCTGGACCAGTGAAAACATGGTAAAATGTTGAAGTGTCCTGTACGATCCAGTTTCCCCGTGTGAACCCTGTACAGATTCAGAATTGCATTTCAGAAAAAGGCTTGGATCTTCTTAAGGTCTTGTTAGCAAATTTATTGAAAGGCATTTGTATTCACACTAGTTTATATTTTCTGATTTGTTCTTAATCTGATGGAAGTGTTCTGATGGGCTTTTTGCACACAGGTGCGTCTTCCTCTGCCGCCGGTGGATTTCCTCACAGTCATTGTTGCCAAAGAGGAAATTAATCTATCTAACCTGAACTGCAGAGATATTTTGGATGAGGCTAACAATTATCATTTGCACATTAGTAACAAGAACATTCCTGTTATCGAGTATGTTGCAAACAGCAATCCAAACTGTATCTTGAGAGACCCTCTGTTCAGTGTGTGATGTAGCCTAAAGCTATAAACTCTACTGTACATGTACATTGAGTGCGTGTTTCACTGATGTACCCTGCAGTGTACTAGTACAGTCGTATACTGGGTTCTTCTCAACACTCGCCAAGTTCCTAATGTGAGTAAAAACAAATTGCAAAAACAAAAAGTAAATTAAATGTAACTTTATGAATTCCAACAATGCAGGTTTGTGCATTAGTGGGATTACACATTTCCAAAGCGTGCGAGTGAAGTGCGGCACTGTGTTTATTTACATCAAGCAGCTCATGATCCAGTGTTTTTAGATTGTCTGAGCCATCTGCTTTACAGTAAATTCTGCTCAACTTCAACTTTGCAAGCATTGTGAGTTTAAGTCACTTACATCATCTTGCATACTTGAGTGTTTCAGTAATGTAAATAAATGAGACCTCTTTTCTTTAAATATGTAGTTTCCATTAATATCATTGGTAAGTAACAATTCATATTCTAGTAACAACTAGTGAAATATACACATTTTTACAAAAAATACAATTGCAAATATACCAGAGAGCAGTGGTTAAAGTGGGATTTGGCAGGTGGGGGAACCCTCAATTTTGTGTAGGTGCAGGAAAAAATGACTCACCGTGGGACAACATATTGAGCATCGTGGAATAGCAATACTTTTTGGGACAAGAGTGTCACTGGCACCAAGTATCACAATACTTATTTACTTTATATTTTAATGGTTTTATTTTGGTCCATCTACATCTACACTGACATGATGATGATACTATATCAAAATAATATGGAACACAAACTTTTTTTTTACATTGTAAATTCAAACATAAAAAGGGGAAGTATAAAATTCTCAACATTTAACACACCAAAATGGCTGAAGACACAACTACAATAGAAATAAATCACAGCCTAAATAGACCTATTGCAGTCTCAATGTCAAAATGCAGAATCAAAAGTTTTGCTGTATCATAAGAAACAACAACAAAACAACAATGTATGATGGTCCAAATATTGTCTCACATCCAGTAAAAATAGCTCCCTTATTGACTGGAACTGTGACTTGTACTTTTAACTCCACTGCAACCAGGTCAGGATTAAAAACAGGCGGGGCCCTGAGGCAATAACAAACCCAAGGGCCCCCATATTAGTTGATCTTGGTGCCACAACGTTTTCTAACACAGAATTTTTTTTTTACTAAATCAATTTTAATATTAAGTAAATATTCCAAGCTGCAACACATTAACATCATAAATGCATTAACTGCAGATATGAGGTCAAAGCAAACATGTTTCCAGAAACAGCAACAACTTTGGAGTAGAAAACTACCTTAAGGAATTTTAAAACCGGTAAGGTCCCAAATGCAAGCTTCCGGCCCACTTTAACCCCTGCCAGAGAGGAACAATCAGGTCCTCAAATAGGGCCACAATTACTGTAAAACTCGATCTGAAAATTCTATTCACTATGGGAAACCACAAGCAACATTAATGAGAAGGACATTGTTGTTAATTTTTTATCCACGCTGTTTTCAAGATTAACTTTTAAAGAAAACCTTAGTGTAGTGGGATTGCCCTTTTAAGAGTGTGGTTTGCGCTAGTAATAGGATGGCCCCTTTAAGAACGGTGTGTGGATTGCGCGGTGGGTTGTTACGTCAGGCAATCACGCACCTATATAGACACAGGTGTGATTAGTTTTCTCATGGCATTGCACTGATGTGACCTGTTTGTGTAGGTCTTGTATCTCCTTCACTCCTCTGGAAAGGTATGTTTTGTTAACTTTTGGGCTCATGGATGGGAGGTAATTATAAAATTGTAATGTGGGTGTTTGTGGGACTTTAATTCACTCTTGATGAATGTGGTTGTTTGTCTAATTTTAGATTAGTCGGGCACGTCCAGGCATTGTTAGTGAGTATGTAAGTGTCGGGTACACAAAAGGTAATTTAATTTATTTTTGCCCTACCCTATTGTGTGATAAAATGTTTGACAGAAGAGGAGTGGGGAGGGAGAAGAGAGCAAACGAAAATGTGTATTTGTTGTTTTGTAGTTACCAGCTGCTGCTTTGCTGTGGCTTAATGCTGCCTTCACGTGCTATCGGAAATGTCCTAATTCCCACTTTAGAAGTCGTGATTACGAGCTTGTTGCATTCAAGTGCTTTGTTGTCGGAGTGAACAGGAATCATGGTGGACACCAGGTTATTCATGCCTATTTATTGGGAAAATCTTATTAAAACCAACATCATATGTAGTGTCCCATGCACAGACAACCATATAAACATTCCAGATAGTCCGCTTTCTGCTGATTCTGTAATTTCAGTCAAATGCAGGCTATTTTCGCTTTGTACCAAACATACAATACGCTTCATATGATTACTCTTACATGTAAATATGTACTATATTAATGTCAAGATAAGACGACCTAGCTGTTTTGGAAAAAAAACAAAAAAGCCACACCTGCCACAGCAGTAGTTCTCCCCGCCACCATGTTTAAAGCTTATGACACGCCCATCTCGGGAATTGGGGTATCAAAATTATTTCCGAACTTCCCAGTGGTAAGGGTTAGGGTTAGGGTTAGGGTGGGGTTAGGGTTAGGGTTAGGGTTAGGGTTAGGGGTTAGGTAATAGGCACATTTGCGAAGTTGAGCCCCCCTGAGTTGAGCCCCCCCCAGTAACTCCGCCCCCTTTGGTCCTAGGGGGAGGAGACTTCGCCTGTATACTAATTCGGCCACGCCCAGTCGATTGGGCGTGGTCCCATCCCTCTAGCTCCTCCCCTTTTTGAGTTATGGAGTTGAGCCCCCAGTTGAGCCCCCCCCTCTAACTCCGCCCCCTTTGGTCTTACAGGGCGGAGACTTCGCCTGTATACTAATTCGGCCACGCCCAGTCGATTGGGCGTGGTCCCATCCCTCTAGCTCCTCCCCTTTTTGAGTTATGGAGTTGAGCCCCCAGTTGAGCCCCCCTCTAACTCCGCCCCCTTTGGTTTTACAGGGCGGAGACTTCGCCTGTATACTAATTCGGCCACGCCCAGTCGATTGGGCGTGGTCCCATCCCCTCTAGCTCCTCCCCTTTTTGAGTTATGCAGTTGAGCCCCCAGTTGAGCCCCCCCTCTAACTCCGCCCCCTTTGGTCTTACAGGGCGGAGACTTCGCCTGTATACTAATTCGGCCACGCCCAGTCGATTGGGCGTGGTCCCATCCCTCTAGCTCCTCCCCTTTTTGAGTTATGCAGTTGAGCCCCACATATATATATATAGGACGTGGGTGGACCTTAGGTGGGTGGGACTTGTGTTTGACTTGGGTGGGACTTAGGTGGGTGGGACTTGTGTTTGACTTGGGTGGGACTTAGATGGGTGGGACTTGTGTTTGACTTGGGTGGGACTTGTTTTTGACTTGGGTGGGACTTAGGTGGGTGGGACTTGTGTTTGACTTGGGTGGGACTTAGGCGGGTGGGACTTGTGTTTGACTTGGGTGGGACTTGTGTTTGACTTGGGTGGGACTTAGGCGGGTGGGACTTGTGTTTGACTTGGGTGGGACTTAGGTGGGTGGGACTTGTGTTTGACTTGGGTGGGACTTAGGTGGGTGGGACTTGTGTTTGACTTGGGTGGGACTTGTGTTTGACTTGGGTGGGACTTGTGTTTGACTTGGGTGAGGGTTAGGGTTAGGGTTAGGTTAGGGGAAATTACAACATCTCCCCCAAGCCAGCACTCGTTAGGGTTAGGGTTAGGTTAGGGGAAATTACAACATCTCCCCCCAAGCCAGCACTCGTCTGGAAAGGTTTGTAGTAGGGAGAATGAGGAGGGGCACGGGCCGACGCATGTCAGACTATACTATGTCGCCTGTGATTGGCTCCCGTCTAGGAGCAATGCCTTTTTTGGCTTATGGCCAGGTGGGTAGCTTGTTATTTTTTTCGTTAGTTTATGAACTTCTGTTGTTTTGCCTTTTATTTATTATAATGTCAGGTTGGATTATTCTGATGGGTAAGTTTAAGTGTGGTAGTGGGGTCGTGGCTAACCTTTACTGTTGAAAGTTATTGTTCTTATTTCTTTTTTTGGTTTTTAGGAATTGCGAAGTTTCCGGTCTGAACTTGCTCTGGACCAGCGAACCAAGCCGAAGCCTGATAATCCTGATCCAGCATCGCAACCCCCCCAGAGGTGAATTATTTTGGTCTATGGTGAAGGTCAACTCGTGAGAGAAATCAATCTGAGAAATCCTATTTTGAAAGGACGAATCAGAAAATGTGCGACCTGTCTGGGACTCACATTTTCCAACGAACCTGTCTGGGTTCGATTCGTCTCCCCATCCCGTCTCTCTGCCAAACCCGAGGGTTAAGAGAGAGACCGGAGGGGATGAGGATCCTCAAACTGATTTGTGGGACTTTTTTTATTGTAATCTGTTTTATTCAGTTGGGTTAGTCTGACGGGTATGTCCTAGTGTGGTATTTAGGTCGTGGCTAACCTTTACTGTTGAAAACTATTGTTCTTATTTATTTTTCTGGTTTTTAGGAATTGCGAAGTTTCCGGTCTGAACTTGCTCTGGACCAGCGAACCAAGCCGAAGCCCGATAATCCTGATCCAGCATCGCAACCCCCCCAGAGGTGAAGTATTTTGGTATATGGTAAAGGTCAAGGTCATATTAGTCGTATGGTTTGAGACAGTTCGATTTAGACGTGCGGAACGTGAATTTGGATTTTTATTCTAAGGTTTTGAGAAAGGTTCTCTGGTCGACAGATGCA